>PPHD01023626.1:0-12404 GCA_002909625.1 Bambusicola thoracicus
TGAAAAGGACCACAGTGTTCATCAGTTCCAACCCCCTGCTATGTGCAGGGTCGCCATCCACCAAACCAGGGTGCCCAGAGCCACATCCAGCCTGGCCTTGAATGCCTGCAGGGATGGATGGGGCATCCACAGCCTCCTTGGGCAACCTGTTCAGTGCGTCACCACCCTCTGGGGGAAAAACTTCCTCCTCATATCCAGCCTAAACCTCCCCTGTCTCAGTTTCAAACCATTCCCCCATTGGGGGCAACCTAAGGAGCAGATAAAATGGCTTTGATCACCCACCGGCATTCACACGATCACTTTTATTTTCACCATGGACCAGCCTCCCCAGAGCAAGCAGTGCACATTCATTAAGCTAGGACACAAAAACAAGCAGATTTGCCCCTCTCTGACCACAGCTGGGAAAAACAGCTTTCAGGATTACTTTTGCACACCAACATAGCGCCCTGAGACTCAAACTCTTGATGTTTAAAGGAAAACTTTTAATGTGTGTGGGTAAGCCCTATAGCTCTCGGTGTATCCATACCACAGCAGCAGCTCAGGTTTTTTTAATCAGTGTTTCCAAATTCAACTCTTCAGGCAGTGGTAAAACACAAAGTTCAAAAGCTTCAGATACTGAAGAAATACCACATTGCTAAACAAGACGCATCGCTTGGCTCAGAAAGTGAGATTTGCTCTCCCTCTAGAGTTGTGTCTGCACGCACTGCCCGTCGCTGCCAGCTCGCAGTTATTCTGCTGGTGCTATTGTTGCTATTCTTAAGCACTCAGAAGCAGCTGTGACCTTCCAAACAAGCCTTTTGCATTAAATCCCTTTGCAAACACTTTATCCAGCCTTGACTGCCAGTCTAAACTCCTCCCGGATACATTAGAAGAGTTTAATACAATAGCTGCAAGCAAACCGCGTGCTGAAGATCATATATATTTATTTTGTCTCAGCACTCGTTACCTTTAGGTGATTCCTTCTCTTCACTTTTGGCACCGCGGTATAACTGAGAAAATTCACCTTGAACAGCCTTACAAAACGTTGCATAGCTCTGAGAATGAGCAGAATCAGTCTTTGGAATGGCACGAGAATGAAAAACGCCTGCTTTGTGCCTGTCAGATGTATGACATACACGCATGCAGAAGCAGATCCCCCAGGACAAGCCCATCTCCAGCAGCAGACATCCATCCCTTGGAGCTCGGCAGGCAGAGGGAGGCAGACACGGGGGGGTGAGGGTGACCTGAGGGCAGGGAACCCCGGAGCCCTATAACATCGCCGTGTAACGTCGCCCTATAACACTGCAGCTCTTCATGCTCAAAGAACTAACATGAGCAGCTACCCACCTGGTGCCTTGTTCTCATGGCTTTCTTGACCTGCTGCCAAGTGGAGATGCAGCACAGGGCAGTGAGCAGAGGTGGAGATATAGGCAAGGAGGTACTGAAAAAAAATAGGAAGAAAAACAATATTTACAGAGTCAGAACAGCTAAAAAGTTACCATGCCTGCAATTTCTGCCTGTTGGGCAGGTAGAGAGGCACAAAAAGCTCCCCAAAACAATTGAAGCCGCACCTTCTTGGGTCTGTGCTCCCTTGCTTTTACCTGCTGTGCCCCATGTGAGATGGAGGGCAGTATGATTCTAGGCTGTACTGTGTGGGGCCGGGAGTCGGACTCGATGACCGCTGTGGGTTCCTTCCATTGCGGGTCTACCATTGGGTCACCACTGCTTGGGGCGGGCTGAGCTCCTGTCCCATCCTCATCCACGAGAAATGAGTCATTGCTGCAGCTTCTCGGCTGCTTTGCTCTCATTCTTCCCTTCTATTCTCATGTCCGTGATCTTCTGTGTTAGAGAAAACAGCACAATGACCGCGATTGCTTTCTGAAGTATCCTTCATCGCACAGCAGTGAGTGTGGAGCTCTACGGCATATCCTCGATTTGCTCAATCACCAAAACTCGAACAGACCGTCTTTTAAGTCCTTTTGTCCTTCTGCATCAAACATCCCTCTGTCAGTGAGTGTCATAATTAGGTATGAATTCAGACAGCCAACTTCTTATCTTTACAAACACGAAGGCAGCGCAGGTGAGTGGTGAGCCTTAATAGACACATCTACCTTAATTTGTGTTTCTAACAACGCGCTGTGACTTCAGAAGGCTTACATTAAGTCCTGTTAGTAATGCATTGCTATACAATCAGGGCAAATTTGACTAAATGCTTCTTATATTGGGAAAGGGAAGCTGAAATCATTTTGCTTATCTGATTATCTCAGCACGCATTCAGTCAGAAGGGATTTGGTCTTCCCCAGAACACAGTCAGTATTATTCTTCTGCTTTGTTTCTTTGTCTCATATCTCTTTTCCAAGAAAACTGATAGTGTAAATCTAAACACAACTCTTTCAGTACTTGAAGGAAGCAGCCTGGGAGCCAGGCAGAACTGCTGTACTACATATTTACATTCATGAAAAGTCCCTCAAACTGCCTCCAAAAGTTTGCAGTCCCCATTTGCTGAGACTTAAATGCACGCAGCCTTCTAAGTGGCCCATTAGCAGGAAAAGGAGGTGCCCGTGTGGTCACTTAGTATGGCAGCAAGGATGTGGCAGCGTCTGGCCTCACTGCGTGCACAGCCAACACCTGAAGTACGTATTGGTGCTCAGTGCCAAGGAGGACAGCAGTGCAGTGAGTGGCACAGGTGAGAAAATGATGACTTCAGCTGAGATGGGCATGCCATGTGAGCAATGCACACTCATCAGACCAACAGCTCTCCATAGCACGTCAGACAAAGAGCATCCTTTGGCTTCCTCACCTCTACGTGGGGTGCTGCTGGATGGTCACAGAGCTACATGTAGGCCTGAATCAGAAACATGGGGCAGATGATGGCAACAGGAGAACTGTGCTTCTGAGCCTTCTGTGAGCTATGTGCCATGACCAAGGGCTGTTTCCAGCTCTATCAAGCTTTCTTTTCAGCTGCTTTGTAATAAAGCTAATGTTTTTTTAAGACAATAGCTACGCAACACAAATACTTATTGCACAGACACTGCTCAAAGCTTCTGCTGATTGCTTTACCTTTGAGATGCCTTCTGGAGGAGGAGAAACAAGTGCGTGTATATAGATACATACACACACATATATGTAGGTGTACACATGCTAGGAGGACATGATACTGAACTTCTCCATCCTGAGCACAGACCCTTTCAGACCTGCCCAGGGATTCTCTTTAGATTCCTCTGGTGATATCCTCACTCAGCCCAGGTCTATCAGGACCACCCCCCTTCCCTCAGCACAGCTCAGCAGCACAGTACCATACACTGAGGGAAAGTAGAAACAAAACTCATGCAGAGACATTCTTGGCTACAGGAAAAACCATAGTTCTCAGCAATCAACATTTTAGGGACACAATGATTCCAGGCTATCATGCTCAATAATGACTGATAATCCCATCCTTCTTCTCCTAATCTCACTTAAGACCTCTGTAGAACCTTTTGGCAGTGAGTTTTGCACTGTGCTCACACTGTACTGGGTGCCACACACCCCAGGACTGACCCAGCTGCTGGCCAGCCAGGTTTGGAGAAGCGCTCTGATACCACACGTGGGAAAGCAGCACAAACTCTGGGATAACTGATATTTAGAATATACTCTCTTTAAAAATACTCATTACGAACAAAAAGTGCTGGAATCCTTTGGCACATGCTGGAAGATGCCACCAGTTACCCAAATCACACAAGCAGCCGTTGGCACAGGCAGGGAATCCCTCTGCACGTTGCTGCAGATAGCATCCAGTTCTCCAGGTAAATTCCTACACGGCAGGACAGGAACATAAGATTTTATTATCCATTCCAGCTTAAAATACCGACCACATCTTCGCCCACGTATACCAGGCAGAAGCCAAGGACTGCATTTCATCAAGGTCTGAAATAATCCATTTACCTAAAGAGGGTGAAAGCTCTCCATTTATAATACAGGCATAGATTTAATGACAAAATGGATTTTCATCAGAAGTTTCCAAAGATTTCTAAAGGATTTTGAGCGTTACACAGAGTTAGAAATAAGCTAGAGTCTTCATTTGGCCTTTTTAACTGTTTCTTACTCCTTCCCCTATCCCAGGCACACGATGGTAATCATAGAATATATCACTTTCCCTTTGGAAAATACATGCCATTATGTAAGAGCCTGTGAATAAGGAGTTCAACACAACTCTATTTCATGAAAGTAATCTCCTGAAAATACGGTGAGTGGTGGGACAATAAAAAAGACACCGCCTAACCAATCTCACAACTCAGATGTGATTTAGCAATAACCAACGCAGCGCTGCTGTGACCTTTTAAGCCGTCTTGCAAAGAAGTTTTATGACTAAAGAAAAGTGAGAGTGCAGAGAAATACTATGCTGGTGAGTTTCTATCGCGGCGACCGACACCATACTGATGTTCACATGGAGAAAAGGCAATTTGGCTGAACGCCACTGAAGTCCCACCATCTTCTAACATCCTAAAAGCTTTTCCAAGCAAAAAAAGGGATCTTAAGTTGTCAGGACTGTCTCCTCCCCTACAAAGACAGGCTGAGGGAGCTGGGCTTTTGTGGAGTGATCTCATTGCAGCCTTCCAGTACCTAAAGGGAGCCTGTAAACAGGAGGGGAACCAACTCTTTGAAAGGGTAAATAATGACAGGACAAGGGGAAATGGTTTAAAGTTGAAGGAGGGAAGATTTAGGTTGGATGTCAGGGGAAGTTCTTTCCTATGAGAGTGGTGAGGTGCTGAACAGCTGCCCAGAGAGGCTGTGGATGCCCCGTCCATCCCTGGAAGTGTTCAAGGCCAGGTTGGATGGGGCCCTGGGCAGCCTGGGCTGGTATTAAATGTGGAGGTTGGTGGCCCTGCCTGTGAAGGGGGGTTGGAAGTTGGTGATCCTTGAGATCACTTCCACTGAAGCCATTCTATGATTCTAGGTACTGGATATAAACCATCCCGTCAGAACCACTAATCTCACCTGACATAATTCCTTTGGTAAAAGGGTCTCTCAAGACTGCTACTAAAAATCTTAATCATTCAATTTTTTGTACCTTTTTTAACAAAGTCTTACCAAGAGTGGAAAATCCATCAGTGTTCTGAAGAAGCATCCAGCACTCATGCCTTCCCACAAGCTCTTCTGAACAGTGATTTACAACATGGGTTTAACTGCAGTGTGGTCAACTCCAGCTTTCCTCCCCAAGGTTATGTAATGCAGCCTGAAACAAGTGGGTTTCAATACAGGAATGTGAGACAAAAGTCATACATCCACAACCTCCTTGGCAACCTGCTCCAGTGCATCACCACCCTCTGGGTGAAAAACCTCCTCTCAAATCAGCCCTTAAACAAAACCAACAGTTGTATTCAGAAGGCTAAGGGCTGCACTGTTATAGGAGAGCAGAAGAGAGATGGACACAGTGTGGCTGTGGTGGCTGCCAGCTACTTTTGAGATCCTGGCACACGTGATGGGATAGAGCACAGATGCTAAAATTATCTTATTAAAGTGGATTAACAAAACACACTTGTAAGAGGAAGCCAATAAAAAGGCATTCAGCTGGGCTTAATGCTGGACTGAATCGTTACACAGGTTTATTAACAAACTGAGGGAAATGCGCGTTCCGTTCAAGAAAAGCTTTGGTGCAGAAATGTCCCTGGAACGCCGGGCTCACTGTCTCTCACAGATCATGAACAGAGCCATCCCACCCCACCCCACCTGGCACCAACATAGTGGGATTTCCACAGGCAAAGAGCATGGAGTAGAACAGCAGAGGGTGAAAATGCCCTCAGCAGCACAGAACAGTCCACTGAGCGAGGTGGGTACAAGGCTGCATGTAATGCCATACTGGGGAGATACAGCCCAAAGTAATTCCAACCTAAGCAAAAACAATCCTGAAGCCAAGAAGCAGCGGGGCGCACAGAGAACTCCTGATGATGCACTGCCAAATTAAATGTGGATCAAAGCAAATTTCTCTAACAGTGGGATACAGTCGTGAAAATATTCATTTTTTTTAAATGAGAGTGTTCTCTGAATGCAGTTCATTAAAAACCCGGCATGCAGACAGCCTACAGACATTACCCATCATAGGAGGCTCCAGCTGCACCTTGCAGAAGTGCCTGAACAGCATAGCATTGGCAAGTATTTACACAGTGCCTGATTAAAACCTAAAAACCCAAAATGTTCAGCTCAGTTTTAATATTCAGCATACTGCTGCTGATCATCTAGAAACAACAGATACACATGGGTTGATGAATGTCATGTGGCGGTCACACATGCCATGAACAAACACTGGGTGTCAACAGTAGACTTTACAATCAACTTTTAATATATTTTTTACATCTGCTGTTGGAGAATAGGCAGAGTGTATAGCCATGCTTATTATGTGTTTTAGGAAGCCAATGGTTCCACGGCCAAAAGGAGAAGAGTAGGCTGGAGGCACCTTAGGCCCCATCTCATTGGGCGAGTCCTGTTACATAGGATTTCTCCAGTTGTACAGGCAGCTCTCCCTTGGTCAACGTACAACAGAGCCAGCAAACATGCACGGCACTTGAAGTGAGCTTCAGCATCACATCACTGCATCTACCGCGAGTAGAAACATTGAGAGATGGCCACAACATGAGCCCTTTCTGACATGTTTGATCCCAAAAGAAGAAGAACAATGAGCCTCTTGCATATATAAAGACAATCAATGACGTACTTAAAGCAAGATTCAATGTCTGCAGAAATCTTGGCTTAGGATTTGAACAAGGCCAGCAAATCTTCTCTGGGGTGCATCAGTTCAGTGTGTGGGGCTGTGAACCTGAAGGCTGCAGCACTAAAAGGTAATGAAGCACAAGCAGACAGCAATTATCCAGCTGAGAGCTGTGTTAGTCTCTGCAGCAGAGTTGGAGATCACTGAAATAAATACATGAGAACTTATATCATGTATGTGTGCGCTAATATATGGTATTTAGCACGACAGGCTGCATTGTCTCTGTTAAGGAACTAACAAATGCAATTGCCGAAGTAATGCAAACATCTTGGTGGTGTTAATCTGTTAAACGTGATCTACTTTAATGTATTGTAAAGGCAATTGATGCTAATGCAGCTTTCTTGCATAGATTAGAGGAATCAAACTATATTTTTCAAGACTGGAAGTGGTGATACAAGGCTGAGTGCTGCAAGCTTAATGTTGGTTGACTGAAAAATATTTTTAAAGGCTGAGGTACAAACCTCAGCTGATAAAGATTACAAGCAGTAGCTAAGTGAAGCAGCTTTCACGGTTCAGAGAGCCATCCAAATTAAAGACTCATTTATTTAGCTGGGTTCTTCTCATTCTAACTGCTATGAACTTCAGCAATACTCATTTATGAAAGGCAGGATGGGATTTATGAATGGCACCAATAGCAGTTTTCCCTTCCATCATGCCTCGGACCATGATGGGAGCAGGCCATGCCTGCAGAGCACGCGCCCATTCTCCTCCCTCTCCCTGCACACTCACCGCACTCCCAGCTCTCATCCAACAGATTTGGGTTCCCAGGGTGGAGCAGACGCCTAGAACACACAGCCCATAATGAAAAGAACGTCAGGTAGTGTCATGGAGGTATTTTTGCCAAAGGTTCCTGCACGCAAAGCATTGAGATGGTCAATTAGCGGTACAGGGAAGTGGACGAGGCAGATAATTGAATTACCCAGGGTCACACTGCTAACACAGCACACCACACTTCAACAGCTACCCAGAAAAATTAATCCTGATTCCTTACTTAAGCAGAGCTTAAAAGAAAATAAAACATGGCAGAGTGTTAACTGTGTGAGCATGAGCAGCTCTGCGGCACAAAGCCTGTGAGCTGGGGGATTTTGTTTTGTAATGTCTTTTCAAGTGGAAGAGGTTATGCATCTATTTACAAATTAGTTGTAAATCCATCAATAAGGGAAATAAATTAAGAAAAAATATAATTATTTCTTTGCCTCTTCTCATATCTCCTGCCCGACTGTCGGCAGGAACACGAAAGCTCAGTGCCTGGAAATGGCAACCAAACAGCAAGGACTGCTCAAGCATGGAGTTGAAAAACAACACCTATGCCACCTGAGGCCAGAAGTAGAAAAGGAAGGCTTTTTGTTCTCTGTACATCTGCATTTCCTTATGCCACCCATAGAGCAACACTCCTAAAATCCTTTCTGGAAGGAAAACATTTTGTGCTGGAAAAGCCCTGAGAGCACATCCCTCTGCCACCGTGGGCATACACCCCCCACGGCAGCAATGCCAACCTCCAGCAAACTGCAGTGATCCCTTACTGCCATCAGCAAACCCACAGCGTGGAAAAGGGAGACGAATGAATCTTACCTCCTGGACTTTGGGCTCTGGTCACGCCTTGTCTGCTGCACGGCAGCGCTCCGGAAGGGTCCAACTAACAGAAAGAGCGCGCATGCTTTGTGATAGAAAAGTACAGGCTTCACTGAGGGGAAGATCATGTTCAGACATACAGAAAGCATCCACCTGCTTCGTGCTGTGCTGACAAATGAGAACAGCTCCTCTCTGGCTACTTTAGAAGTGTACATCTCAATATCTATGGATGCTTTTGTTCATGGAAACCAGGGGTTCTGCTTCATTGCCACTCCCACAGATACAGATGAAAAAAGTTCTGTTAGCTTCCACATATTGGGCAACTTAAGGCACTCTTGTATGGTGAATAAGTCCTCGGGGTTGGACAGGTGAACAAAATCTCCCCAAAGTAAAGAAAATGTATTTTTGAGACTTCAGGTAATCAGTAATGCCAGATTCTGGATAGGGCCCCTACTTCACGTAATGAATTTTGACATCAAAATGTGAAGATTGATTTCCTAACCTAAAACTACAAGGCACCCAGTATTAATAATTAACTCAAACAAGGTTCATTAAAATGCAGCCCAAGAGAAAGAACCTTGAGAATCAGAAAAACGTGCACCTAGAACAGAAAAAAACCTTCTCTGTTTAAGTTACATGCCTCTCTTTAGCTGAAAAACACTTTGATTAAACTTTCATTAAAACGGGATTCAATAAAGTCATCAAAACGTATCCTCTGAGTCCAGAACTGGCGCACAGAATTTGTTCTTCATCGCTGCCAGTGAACAGAGCTGCTTCATCCCTGTGGTCCCATGGAAGCGCTCACAGAAGGGCTCAGTGTGTGGTGCCGCGGTGAGCGCCGTCCCATTGCATGGGAACATGAGCAGCATTGGTATGAGCCGCTGCTTTGTGAGCAGCACGCCCCATTACACGCCTGGGAAGCAACTGGTAATCACCAGCTTGCATGATCAAAGCTGTCAACGCTGACTTTTCTAAGCAATTTGTAACCATTAAGCAAATCTTTCAGCTCTCAGGCAAGGCAAACGTTACCGCCCATCTTTGGTGGAGACTCGAATTCAAGCAGAGGAAAGAAATGAAACTTTTCCACTGTTACATGAAGAATTTATACCACCCAGAACAAAGCCCTGCTTCATAGCCTTCCAACTTAGAAGCATCTCGCACCTTGCCTGTAACAGAGTTTCTGCCCTAGCATTTGCATTATTATGTTTAGCATGAGAAGCCGCAATGAAATATCAACATCAATCCAGCAAGCAGTTTAGGTGGAGTAATTACTTTAGGTTATTGACTTGAAGCTTCAAGGGAGACTTGTCAAGTTTGTTTTCAGATTACACAAAAAGAAAGAATTTTTAGAGCTAACATTCAATTGTAATGCTAATGAAATGGTGGGAGGGACCTTCTGCTGCTGCCCGGAGCAGAAGTGAAGTAGCAGAAGTGCACTGATCCCAAGGCATGCGCACAGCTCTCCGTGCTGACACGCAATGCAAAGCCCAGGGCTCCTGCTGGCCTAGAAACAGCCTGCATTTGCATACACAGCTCATGGAAACCAACGCAAACGTGTTAGCAGTTGCACCCACTCTTCATATAGAGCTTCATGTCGATCCACTGTTAAACTCAAGATGAAAAATGGCAGAAAGCTTTACAGGGAGAACTGAGATGTCACCTTCAGTCATGTTTCTAAGAGCAAAACAGAGTACCTCAGTCCACAACGGCTTCCTTATGGGCTAACAGACCAGAGAAACCAGACTTTTCTGAGCAGAGACCCTCACACTGGGGGAAGATGGGCCCAGAGCAGAGGCCATCACACCTCAAACTGTGTGCAGCTACAGCACTGAGGCTGCCTGTGCTCTGCCAAGAGCTCCTCATCTCTCGTTAGCTCAGGCTATCCATGCATCCCTTGGAGGCATTCAAGGCCAGGCTGGATGTGGCTCTGGACAGCCTTGTCTAGCAGTTGGTGACCCTGCCCATGGCAGAGGGGTTAAAACTAGATGATCTTTGAGGTCCATTTCTACCCAGGCCATTCTGTGATTCTATGATTCTACGAATTCCATGTAAAATGGGGAAAAACAGCTTCCTTTGTAATAGTTACCCCCACAGGGAAGGCCATGGGATGGCTTTGTAGTGGTACAGTAACCTCACAGAACCCTTTAACACACCTGTAAGACTTTAAGACTTACACTGACCTTAGCTAACTCTGTCTCAATGCTGCTGACTTCTTTTTCAAAACAGGAACAAACTTCTGATCTCGGCAGCTCTTTGCTTCAAAGCAGAGATAGGGGGATGCTTTGCTTTTGGGGTTTATTTTCAGATCAGTGGTACCTGAGTAAGGGGGGTGAAGGTGTCCCTCCTCCCCACACAGAAGCGATCTGCAATGCAAGATCACTCAGCAGCATGGTGGGGCATGGTCTCACTCGCTCTCAGTGAGCATTGAACTGCAGATGCTTGTTGAGCAAGGATAATTCAGCAGCAAGACATGAATGCCTGAGCCACAGCCATCCATGCTTGGCCAATTTTCAGCAATACCTACAAAAAAAGCTGAGCTTTGAAATGGGGGCTGCTGTGGGATGGCTGCACCCAAATTGTTTTGCTATATAAATGAAATATAGATGGTCTCTATATATTCTCCTACCATATTACATTCCTATTTTCAACTAAGAACCACCACATCCCAAATCAAAGGAAAGATAAGTTCTCAAAAGCACATGAGTATCTGCAGGAGCAGAGCCCCAGAGCTATGAGCACACCCGTGCAGCACAGGCATACACAAGCCTGTGCCCACCAAAAAACCAGGAGAGAGAGTGGG
Organism: Bambusicola thoracicus; assembly: GCA_002909625.1. NCBI lineage: Eukaryota > Metazoa > Chordata > Aves > Galliformes > Phasianidae > Bambusicola > Bambusicola thoracicus. Next base: position 11,094 of record PPHD01023626.1, read on the forward strand.
AAAGGATGGAATCATAGTCATTAGGGTTGGAAAAACCCACTGAGATCCCCAGGTCCAACTCCAACCCATCCCCACCATGCCCACTGACCACATCCCTCAGTGCCACACATACCCTCTCTCAAACACCTCCAGCAGATGAGGCAGCCCCTGCCTGGCTGGGACTTTGTCACCCGAAAGCCCTTGGAATATCTCCATCCACTGGATATGTGAGGATATATGCGATATATCATGCAGCCTGCCTTGCAGTAGGTCACGCACTATAGGGTGAGTAATGACCTAAGTGTGCATTACCATAGAAAATGACTAAATTACACATAAGGCTAGACAGGAGAACTGGCATGCTCCAGCACCACTGCAGCTGAGGGCAGTGAGAAATCTGGCTTCCTTAGATTATACCACACGCTTGAACACGTTCAGCTGCTTTAGAATAACACTGAGCAAACCCAAAAACCATTTCAAAACACCTAGATTTCAGGTTAGGTTAGATATTCATTAATTTCACAGTCGAAATACGCACTTTTTCATTTAGACACGAATAAAAAAGGATTAGCCTGCTTAATGGGTGACCTTCTGTAATCTGAATTGAAATTAAATTTTAGACCAGCTTCACAATATTCTCAGCACAGTCGTTTCTGTAGCAATATTTCTTCCAACAGTCAAGTATGAGGGTCAACATTCAGAAAATGGATTTTCTTTAAAATTTAATTGCTTAAGAAAGCAGAGCAAAGTAAATTGCTAAGGTTAGCATTGTTTTCAGTGAGTTATCATCAGCTTCAAACCATCTGCCTTCAGCAGGGATGGCGTGAGCATATGCTGGTCGGCTGTGTGAGGACACGGACTGTTGGGACAGATTTCCTTGCCACTCCAAAGCCACTGCAGCACAGTGGGAAAATGTGCTGCCAAACCAAGCTGTGGCAGCATGGAGATACACACGGAATGAATAAGGAAGAGCCAGTATAACCCAGAATAAAAATCAATGCTTAACGATCACAGAATGGCCTGGATTGAAAAGAACCATAATGCTCATCAGTTCCAACCCCCTGCTATGCGCAGGGTCGCCAACCAGCAGCCCAGGCTGCCCAGAGCCACATCCAGCCTGGCCTGGAATGCCTGCAGGGATGGGGCATCCACAGCCTCCTTGGGCAACCTGTTCAGTGCGTTCAAAGATGTAAGATGGGAAGAGGAATAAGGCACAGCATTGCACTTGGCAAAGTTGACTGCTTTTGAAGGCAAATGAAAATCAGGACAAAAATACGTAACTATGAGAATCTTCTATTTTGTAAGTAAGCATTTCCTTTTGCAAGAAGTATG
>PPHD01023627.1:0-12404 GCA_002909625.1 Bambusicola thoracicus
CCCTTCCAACCTGAGTAATTCTATGATTCTATGATTCTACTGCAAGGCAAACATAAATGCATATATCCAGCCCAGGCTGGATGTGGCTCTGGGCAGCCTGGTCTGGTGGTTGGCAACCCCGCACATAGCAGGGGGGTTGAAACTCGATGATCATTGTGGTCCTTTTCAACCCAGGCCATTCTATGATTCTGTGATATATGAAATATAAATGACAAACAATGCCCATATTGGAAACTTTCTAGAGATTACTTCAGGCCCTGGAAGAGGGCCCCTGCCTCTGTCAAAGAAGTGTTATCTTGAGATTGTCAATGCATGTTTCAGGGTAAGAGTGACTTTGTCCCCAGAGACCCAAGGGAACATAACAAGTGACATCAGTCATATTTTGGAGACTGTAGAGCCTCGTGTCACTAAACGTCAACTAAATCTCTGTACATGGCTCTCTTCAAAGAGTCATTCCTGAAGTGCTGAAAGGTGAGGGGGCTAACCAAGCCAATTAAAGAAACATTTACTAAGCAGTGGAAGGACAGGATGATCTGCAGACCAGGTATATAACAGTTTCTTCTGTTTTCCTTTCGTTTCCATCAGGGCCGAAGTGGGTGGGAAAAAATGCCTCTCCACCAAGCACCAGAGGTAGGACATGAGCTGACGAAAGGCAGGAGGCTTACTCTGAAGCAACGGCCATTTCATTTTCCCCTAGAGCGAATGTTCTGTCTGTTCCACCTCGGCATTCCTTGCGAAGCCAGAGACAACAAGCCAGGCTGCCCAAACACAAAAATAAAATGCCAGACAGGCTTCTTTGGGAAAAACAAAGTTTCTTGTGAAAGAGGAATTGCAACTGGAATTTACTGGAATGCTAGCAGTCATACCATCAGGTCATATCCTGATCCTGCTTGCTTTATTGTAAATAACGAGAGGTCTCCCGGCCACGCCAGCCACGGCAGCTCCTTTTTTGGCCCTTTATTGATATGTCTGAGCTCCTCAGAAGTAATTAAGATGGGAGACATGTTGTTCTATTGAAAACAAACCTTTGCATTTCCGTGGTTAAACCAGAGTTTTTCCTTTTGCATAAGTTGACTCATATGTAAAACAGCCACAAAGGAATCCTACAAATACATTTTGGGATACAAACAGACTGCTTTTTGTCAATCAGTCTCCTGTCACTCATAGATGGGACAAAATGTTGCCTTGGTGTAAGCCAATGCCACAGCTATGGGTACTACCAAGGGATGTAGGCAGAGGTGTTCTTGCAGCTCTGGCGAAGGAGAAACAAGGCATTACTGCTGTCCCAGCCCTAGAGATGACAGTTTCCCCAGCAGAGCCTGCAAGTGAAAATTATGCCTGGACAAAGCCGCCAGCCTAGCTCAATGAGATTCCTGCAGCGTCTCAGTGTAATTCATCTGGCTTTTTGCTGAGGCTGCTCAGTTCATGAAGACCGCTGACTTGGCTTGATGGAGCTGTGGTAACTTCCCACTGAAGGCACTCGCAAAAAGGAGATAGGCAGTGATATCTAAAATTAGGAAAACCCCTTTCTGAAAAGATCATGAGTCTGAGCTTTAGGAGAATTTACACACCACCTCCTTATCTGGGATCTGAGTTCAAGGCTGTTCGTATCTTGGGTGTTGGTTCGGTTCATTACGGAGATAAGTCCAAGCTGTGAAATCTGGATCTGGACCAAATTTCTCCATAGTCTGAAAGTGTTTGGCTCCATCCTTTTGGAAAGGGCCTATCACTGCTACTACGTCTTTTAACCCGAACAACAGATGCAGACATAATAAGGAGAGAAATGAACATTAGGAAGTCATCATAACTGCACCAAGCTGAACTCCCCAACACTTTCCAGAGTCTCTAATTTACAAAGAAAGAAGAATAGTAAAGCATAAACAGTAACTGAAACACGTCCAACGTTTCAATCAGCGCAGTGCACTTATTACATAGGCTCTATAAATACATTCTGCTAATGCAGGAAGTCTGGGACAAGATCAAGAGCAAAGGCAATTAGCCATACAGATTGTGATTACCAGGCATTTGACAAAATATTGTTTGATACTTGGAAGAATATAACCATGTGCAGAAGATTGCTATCAAAACATCTTGTTTAGTATAATGAATGTGGCAGCAAAAGCATGTTCTGTGTACGGATATCTGTGGCAACACCACTCCGTGATGTTGGGTTATCAACAAGAGATTGTACAACTTCAGGACGCCAAAGACAGGAAAATAATAAGGCACTACAGAAGGTTTGGAGGAGAAAGCAAAAAATACAGAGAGAGAAAGAAGCCAGTGGCAACCCTGTTCCATCAGCACATGCTGTAACACCTACGACCAGCATTTCAAAGGCTCTTCAGGCTCCTTCGATGCTTGAAGCTATTGAAAGTGATCCCTTCAGGTCTGCAGGAGAAAAAGATATAAATTTACAGCATGTTTCTTAGCCTGCTGAAAGCTGTGAAATACACAATCAACACTGGCATTCCTTCAGGCTTGCAGTAATTATTCCAGCTACTGACGTGAATGTAATATCACAAAGCAAGGTTTTGAAGCCCAGCAAGTGCAGCTAATCTTAGCTAATCTCAGGCCTGATTCTTTTAAGGAAAACGTTCTTAGACCCTCATCTTATTTCTCTTGGTTGGCAAAAAAATCAACTACTGGATATACTCCATAGTACAGTCCTTATCATGTTCATTTTACACATACACTAACATCATCCAAACTAGGTAGGCAAGTGTTTTGACTTCATTTTAACAAATGTTTAAGTGTTAAAATGCAGCCGAGACTGAAAGTTTGCAGACTGGCTATTTTTTGACAGTTTGGCAGTGGGTAAAACATGAACGTGAATTGTATTGCAGTAGTTAGCAAGATGGAAATCCTAGGGTCCAGAGAGGAATAAGGAGCAAACCACCCAATCTCCAGCACTGTGTGCTTCCCAGAACCTTCACATTTGAGCATCTCATGGGCTTTAAAATATCCACCCTATCAATGTGCCTGAGAGTTGGGTGAATAAAAGCCTTGCTCTTTACAGGTGTCAGGCTCTGCCCAGGATGTCTGTGGTTAGTAGTGATTCAAACCTGGTCTCCAAAACCCCAAGCAAGTCTCTCCTCTCAGACTGGACTTCCCTTTGGGAACAGGCAACGCACTGGCTCTGCTGGGCAGCTCCTGCAAAAAGTGAAGGCTGTGCCTCACTGTTCCCTTTTAATTTGGGTAAGTGCTTCCAGGGTTGGGCATAAATGAGGCCAGAAGGGCAAACACTGTGGACCGGGAAAGCTTAGAAAACCTAGCACACATCTATAATGTTTTTCTTTCTCTTTTCCCTGCCTGCATTGGAAGCAGGGACCTGAGTGCAGAGCTCTCTCCACACCATACTTTCCTCAGCAATGATTTACAAAGTGCTCTCCTTTACTTCATTCTCCTTCTCTGAGAGATTGCCAGTCCTGTCAGCATTATCCTCTCTGACACTCTGCTCTGGAAATATTTCAAGATCAGATATGCTTTCCTTGCTCTCGCTGCCTATATTTCTGGAAGGGCCATCAAACAGACAATGTTTTGCACCGGAGTCTGATGCCAGTGCCAGAACTCGGATGAGTTAGCAGCCACTCAGTCTGCAGAGTCTAGTACCAGCTGCTCTGTGCACACAGTAGCAAACCTGAAAATCCAGGAAAGCAGGAAGCCTCTTGGTGTGCTGCTTGAATTGCAGACCTTTCCCTTATTCAGACCTTCTGGCTGTAGCTGCTGATGGAAAGGAATTTGCAGTGAGAATTGCAGATCAACCTAAATCTCCCACTAAATATAGCCTTCCTTACAGTGAGCGGGGAGAGAGGGGGAATACAGCAGGAGGGGGAAAGTTCCTTCGATACACAAAAGGTGGGCTGAGAGCAGTTAAGGATCATTAATTAAGGATGGGTTTTCAATAGCAGGGTTCATGCGCTTAGATTCTAAGTTGAGCAAAGGAGATTCTGTGTTCAAAGGAAATGTTATGAAGTTACGCGTTGCAAAAAGAAAACACGTGCAAGCACAAAATATTACTCACTGAACAACAATAAAGTGAATGAGTCATGATATTAAACAACCCTATTAAACAAAAGTTGCAGAGTTCCTGGGAAGACTGAACTAATTCAATTTCTGCTCATTATGTGCCCGTCAACGTCTTCCTTTAGCAGGCTGGAAGAACGAATGGATGCCAGTGGGAGGCTGCTGTAAACAGCAGAGGAAGGGTGTGTAGTGTGGTGGCTAAATGTGTACGATAATGTCATCTGTCCCCAAGAGAACAAGGAACATCTGAACCATGTACTTTCAGCCCCCTCATCCTCCACCAGCCTAATTGCTCTGCAAGGAGACATGGATGAAATCACAGAGTTCCTGCAAATTTCAGACAGTAACAGTCTCCAGGAAAGATGTTGGGGTTTTCCTCTTACCTCGTGTCCAAAGAATCAGGAGCATAAGCACAGCCTACATTTCACAGAAGTAACAGAGAACCACCTGAAATTATTTTGCAAAAGTGTAATTTACAATTGATGCACCCTTGGGCAGAGCTGAGCTCTATCTTATCCTCTGCATCATTTGGAGCTACTTGCACTGTCAGCACAGGGTTCGGAGAGTGCTCCGAAGGCACTAACGGTGCCTGAATCTGTGACAGCACAGTTCCAGGTTCAAGGAATACCCAGGTGCTCAAAGTTTTTGTCTGCCCCTTTCAGGTTATCTTCAGATGTCTTCTCTTCAACGTGACCTCGCCGCTGCCCCGAAAGCCTTGTGTCCTCTTGTGTGGAGGTAGTTGCTTAGAGCCCCAAAGTCCAAAGGGTTTCTGAAATGCAGTCCGTGCCTTGGTTTGTCCTTGAGTGCCAAAGGTGCTTTCATTTCTGTGTCCATTTGGGATAGATAAAGTTCTCTCAAATCCCACGTGGGCTCTAGGGGCCTGGGAAGGGGAATTTCAGAAGCTTGAGCTAGTAAGGTACTCAGAACCAGCTCAACATGTACACTGCATCGGCATTGCACCTCATCTTCTGCAAGTCACACAAATGTGAACACTAACACCAGTGAGATTTCTGGTGGGAGCTGCACTTGAGTTGAGACTGAAAAAACAGTAAGTGCCAGAAACTATGGGTTTGAAGTTCTACTTTAGGCAACTAACTTTGCTGGCAGCATGATGCTCAGTATCTACTGTTGCAGACGAGTTAATGTGAGACTCAGCTGGACGCAGTGGTATGAAATATAGCAAAGGTGACAAAGTTATCTCTGCTCTTGCTTATTGCTTGAATTCAGTTCCAGTGTTTATAACACAAAGAACAGTATTCCAACAGCAAAAAAAAAATTAAAAAAAAAATTAAAAAAAAGAGAGAGATGTAAGTCAGTAGTGCGTATGAATAATACTTGAACAGACAAATGGTGTTTGGTTTAGCTAATATAGTTATCATTAGTGAACCACAATACAGACATTTATTAAAAGACTGCAATCGCCGTGACAGCCTGATAACATTCAGTCACATCATTTCCGAATATGATTGTCCTCCTGAAAAGCTTTCTTTTTTTTTTTTCATGAAAACAGGGGCCAGATTTCAAGTCTATGGTTTGTTCTCAAGTTAGCCTGTTTGCTCTCTTTTTGAAAAGCACCATGATGTAGTGGGAAAAGCAGAATATAGGGGAATTTGTATTAAAATTATCAGCCTAAATTCAAGGAAAATCTTGCAGTCTTACACTGTAAAACTCATACAGAGGGAGTGATCTGCACATATGATTTAGACTTCAGGCCTTACTTCCAGTAGGATCTTCGTCCCGGTGCCACAGTACTGCAAAGGGGACAAGGACAGAGCAGCAATCAGACGGACATCCATGCAGGACAAAAAGGAGATGGAGAGCAAGATCTGTAGGGACACTCATCCTCATGGTCCTTCTGTAGCACAAACATCTTCTGGTGTCAATCTGCTGTACACTTTTGGAATAGTCCATGGGCAGAGCAATCTGGCCTCTGTACCGACCTATACCTGAAAGTCAGAGAATCTTGAAGTGCCTTGGGGTGGTGGACAACAGGTCATGGTGGGATGCACTAAAGTGTGTAGTTCTGTCAGAAGGAGTAGGGGGGATGCTGACTTTTTGTCTCTCATTCTGCATCCAGTCCAGGCCATGGCCACACTGGTACACGAGCCCCCAACGATCCCTGCTCCAATGGAGAGATGGCTCCTTGCCTTTGTTCTTGAGAGCCTAGCTCACTTTCTGAACTAAACTAGGAGTACAGTAGCCTATGTCCTCTTGCCGCTAGCATAGCTAAGTGACGTTGCATGATAAATAGGTTGAATTTATCGGTATCCTCTGCTGTCTTACACTGATTTACTATCATCATCTCAGGCACTGCCAAATTATTATTTTATTGGGAAGGAAAATAGAGGTACCACAAAGTGACACTTATTGCTAAGAAGAATTTGGCAGGCAGCCGCGATAAGAAGGACTCGGTGGCCTGAGCCTGATCCTCCCAGCGGGACCGCTGCAGTGTGAGGATTCCCTTACTAGGATGTAGTAGGAGCAGAGCCTGCAGCCCCTTGGCTTGCCTCTGCAGCATCTACTTAGCTTAACGTGTTCTGGATAAAACACTTACAAACTCCAAATCTGTGCAAATGTGCAATCAGCAGCCTAATTAATTGTGATTTCCTGACAAAAGTTGTTGCAAATAGATAGGTTAAGCACTGGCGGTGCTGCTCCAGGCGGGATGGCTGCTGGCAAAGTCACTGGTTAGGAATTTGCAGAAAGCGAAGGAGAAAGTGTACAAGGGCTGTCAAACATCATTTGGTCTGGAAGTCCGAATTAACTGAATTGATATTCGGGGGAAAGCGGTGCATTTTTATTGTCCAAATGAATCTGGATGAACAACCCAATCCTGTGGTTTGAATTCAGAGGGGTTTTGATTTAGGGATTTGCCTTGATTTATGAAGACAGGGGGCCGGTCCCCTTGAATATATGTTTGGCATTGAGGATTTGTACTGTTATTTCTGACTTATCTTGAGCCACACAGGGCAAAGCTTACACCCAGAGCCTGTTTTCCTTGCAATTCTGGGTTTGATCCCACTCTGCGGGAAGTCAGTAGCAGTGCTGGGTTCAAGAGCCACTCTGAGCAGCCACCCTGCTCCCTGGTTTCAGACAGTAAGATGAGAGGCATGGAGACTCCCTAGGGACTGTTCACACTGGTATCCTGACTGCAGAACCACCCCAAAGAGAGTTCAGACATGAGAGGGAGAAAAGGTTCTGAGTGGGGCCGTGTTGCCTGAATAAGGCTGTGAGGCTCTCCATGGAATGCGACCTACAAACCCTAGGCCTGGTGTTTTCCAGAGGAGATGGTGGGCGCCAAGCAGCAGAGTGATTCTACATCACCCTCTCTGGAGGACCCCAGCACCCTGATGAAGTGGAGTTTCATGCTGGAGTGCTGTTTGGGAGCATGCAATCCCGGCAGCACGGCTCCACGCCAGGCACCAGCCTGAGCTCTCAGAGATGCTAAGCTCCACTTGGCCTCCACACGGGGGGAGCGGGAAAAAGGGCCAAGGCTCCTTATCTCTTATTTCATCACTTTATTGCAATATTGCGGCTGATTAAGTACTTGAGAATGACTCTCCATTCAATTTTGGTTTTGCAAGCTCCTTAGGGACAGGTCCTTGTACCCTATGTTGCTCCATTTCAGAATGAATAAAGGAAGCGATGTTAAACTGCTGTTTAGGAATCGCGATTATGGAAACCCTGTGAAGTTATTCAAAAGGCAGTTTGAGCTGCCGTGCTCACCTTTTTCTGTTTCGTGACGAGAAAAATCTTTGCTCCTGAGCTGAGGAGGAAAACCCAGCCCACAACGGCACGTTTCATAGGAGTTATAAACTCTGCAAGACAAGTGACTCTAATGGAAACAAAAACAACCCTGTAATGGTAGCAGGTGCAAAATGAAGCAGCACATTAAAAATAGCCCGGCCGCATTCCCCAGTGGCATGAGTTCTCCATGCATATCACTCTGAAATAATCCATTTATCCTTTCTCCCCATGGCTACAGAGAGACAGCTCTGTGCTGTGTGTGCCGGGGATCTGCTGCAGCCCCCATCCAGGCTCCCTGTACCCTCCTCCCAGCACTGTGCTCAGCTTCAAAATCCTTTCCCTGTCTTCTCTCCACTGTAAGTAGGAAATGACTGCAAGAAGCAAATGCGCCTCTTCGGGTTCTGATAAGTGCTGACTTTATTTTGAGGAGAATAAGGTTAAATTAATTTGTGTTTAGTCAAGGGTGAATTTGGCTCTGGGGCTGTTTATGTTGCAGGGCTTAGCAATCACGAGCTGCTCTGGAGCTCTGAGGGCTGACAAAGGCACATTTAGATAGCCAGCATTCAGTAAGCAAAGCTCGGCTTTCACAGGCTGCACTCAGCCCTTCTGCAGCTCTTGGCTGTCGCTGCTTCTCCAGGCCCGGACCCTTCACTTCTGCCTCATCACTCTTCTTTAGAGCTACTTTGTGGTGTCGCCTCCTTACATCATGGGATCATTTTTTTCGGAACTCCTCCATTCTTGCATTTCCCAGTCTAAGGTTCAGGCTGGGTGACTTGGAAGCAATGCTGGCTGTGCATACAGCCATGGTGCCATCACCACTGAGCACAGCCTTGGGGGCCCTGGCTCTGGTGGGCAGCCACCCGACTTTTTCCAAGTGATTTCATTGGCCTGTTCTTTGCTGAAGGCTCCTCTGGCACTACAAGGGCTGCAGGGACATTCTTTTACCTTAAAGGTGGAACCATCTGTATAAAAAAAATTTAGGCAGAAAAGTTGCAAATGGGGTTATTGCTATGCTAGTCGTTAAGTAAAGGCGAAGAACTAAGAGGTAACGTTTTAATATTGTTTATAAAAACAGCCTTTGAAAGTTTGATTGTTGATTGCTTCCATTTATTCTCTTTTCCTTGGGTCACTTCTCATCCCAGCCTGTTGATCTCTTCAGCTGTTGCGGCAATGCAAAACCCAAGAGCAGACCAAGAGGACCAAAGCCCCAACAGTTTCAGTAGAGGTAGAATTTGACTGTAGACTTTTAACAGGCCAACTTGCATCTCAGTAGCTCAGTACAAGGTCTGGCAAGCCAGAGGACACAAATGAAGTTCATCTGCTGACGGCTGAACATTGTTTTATCTAGATAAATGTTTCACGGGGCATTTACCAGCAGCTTCTGAGCTGCAGTCAGTATGCCTGGAGATAGGAGGCCCTTGCTGCAGTTGGCTTATATCACCCATAATAAATCAACTCTTCTGGCATAAATCAGCTTGTCACGGCCCAGTGCACACATTCATGTGTGCAGACCTGGGTGACTTGCTGCCACAAAGCTTCTCCATGAAAGCACGCGTGCCTCGGTGTCTGGGGGAGTGTCTAGGAGGTTTACACACCAAGCCCTATCAGAAGACCAGTGTGGCTGTCTGGTAACCAACTCTCTTTTGCATGGGGCTGCTCTCCGGGACTTTGGCTGGTGAGCTCAGTACTTGTCATACCCTACCACCTTGAGGATTTGCCTGCACACCTGCTCAGGGCAGCCTGTCGCCCGGCCTCACCTGCAATGCAAGCACTTCAGGTGCTCAGCGACTCCAAGGAGTCTAAACTGAGGAGTTAATTCATACCACGAGTCTAAGCCATCAGCCTCCTGGAGGCACCAGCAAAGCAAGCGGAGGTACTGGCTGGCACTTGGTCAGCCCAACGCTGTTGGCAGATGGCGAGCATAGCACAGCCCTTCCCCGCGGCGGAAGATTTCCTCAGGCTCGAAGGCCTTGCTCATATTCCAAATCCATGCTCTGTTTATATTTTCTTTTGTCCTGAACAAAAATTGGCCCCATTGTGTGGGAGCAACGCTGGAAAAGAAAAACAAGAAACATCCACTGAGAGAACATGGATATTGTGGGAGCTGAGGAAATGTACATACTTTGCCGATTCCATTTGCTGATGATGTCAGAGTCAAAGAATATCTTTAAAAAAAAAAAAAGAATGAAGAGCTCGGCAACTTGGACTCAAAAGCTCTGCTCATCACAGCCTCCTGTTAAAAGAAGAAATGTAAACACTCTTCCTTGCCACCACCCCCAACCTCCCAGAAATGAAATCTGGCTCCGTGCGGGTGGACCCTCGGATGGAATCAAGGGGACGTCTCCAGGGAGGCAGGCGTTAATGTACCGGGGGTGCGGCGGGGGGTAGGAGAATTCGAACGCGCGATGTGAAATGCAGGGATTCAAGCTGCTGCGTTTCATGGAGGCTGGAGAAGGGCGGCCTGACACTTTACAGATTGGGTGTAATACACAGGAAATTTGTCCTTTCTGCCGGAGTAGTCTAGGGATAGGGCTACCCCCCCACCCCCAGCCACTTTGCTTGGCTGGTAAAAGCTCAGGAGAAAAGGGTTAAATAAATGTTTGTGATATGATAAGGTGCTTGTTTATTCAAGGGATGACAGATTATTGGCTCCCAAGGCAGGGTTGAAAAATAGTACAAAGGAGCTGGCTTTCCCTTCACTGATGTGATTTCCTCCTAAGGTTTTGCTTTTTGGTAGGAACAATATGCGCTGGGAATTAAGAGGGATGACTTTATTTCAGACTGGAACAGACAGACTAAGAGCTGCTTTGTGGAGTCACTGACTCTGTTTTTGTTTTTGCGGGTTGGGTTTTTTTTTCCTATTTTTTTCTTCTCTGCTGAACTTCTTCTCCCAGACCCTCTGGAAACTGGACTATCTCCCATCCAGGAGGAACACTCGGCACAGCAGACTGGCTTGAGCCCTTCAGATTAGTGCAGATACACATCCCCTCCTCAACACAGGGTGAGGGGAGGGTTTCTCACCGGCACAGGATGCCTGTGGCAGCCTGATGGCAGGACTGAAGCTACAGAGCTGTGATGCACTGACACTGGCACTCAGCTGTCACTCAGACACGCAGCACGATGTTCAGGATGCACTGGGGCGGCCAAACCCACTCTCCCATCCACAGGGAGCCAGCCAGTGGCCGCCCATCGGGGAAACCAGGCAGTGGTTCCCATGATCCTGGAGTAAATGACAGTTAAGCCACACATTTGTTTTCAATGCTTGGATCTGGCACTGGATTCCTTTTTGAATGAAAACTATGCCAAACATCTTTTATAATTTTTTTCCTCAAGCAAATATGTGAGCAATCCAGCACTGAAGCGCCAGAAACATTTGCTTTCCTTCCTAAGAAGTGGGGTAAAGAAAAAAACATAACACCACACACATGCACACAACAAATTCGATTTAAAAGCCTTCAGAGGACAAGACTCTTTAAACACTGGACTGAGCTGTTGAACTTTGCTCCAGTGTGTGTGTGTGCAAGGACGAGTACGTATGTGTGGAATCTTAGAATCATAGAATCATTAAGGTTAGAAAAGACTATCAAGACCATCTAGGTCAACCACCAACCCATCACCGCTATGCTCACTAAAGCATGTATGTGGTGGGTACGCACAGGAAGGCTCTCTCACACTATTTCTTTCAGATCTTGCATTGCTTTACAAATAAATAAACCCACATGCAAAGATTAAAAAATCTAGATCAAAGCTTAATACTAGAACTTGTCTTTTGGAAGGAAAACTTTGAGTCATATAGTGGCCAGACCCAGGAGTAGGCTACAGAAGTTCACAGATCCACGTGTCTTCAGTGCTGGAGCAATGAGGGTCTGAGCTGCAAGGACAGCTTTCTTCAACACCTCAGAGCTGGACGCATCCATGGCAAATAAAGGTCAGACAGAAGCATGATGAAGACTGGGCAAGGAGTAGTATTAGTGTTCAAAGGCTGAGCCAAACAGGGAGGAGATACAGTGTCACACCAAAGGCAGCTCTTAAATGTCATGGTAATCTGCAGAGTCTCATCCAAACAAGGTCTGGCTGCGTAGCTGGACATGAATAACTCATGTGAGAAGGCCTTTTTAAAGGTTTGTCCTCAGCATCTCTGGCAACACCATGTTCCTTTCTCCTCCAATCTGGTCCTCTGTCGTACCTAAGACCTGTGCACAGCCAAACATTTCACTTGGAAAGCCCACAGTGGTCCCTAGCCCCATGTGTGCAGAGAGGGGGCTCCAGACTGGCACTAAACCCCAGACCCATCCTCAAACCAAGGGCAGAAGGGGGCTTTAAGACCTTTCACAGCCACTCCTACGGGTTTACCTTTCCTACTACAAACTGTATTTCATTGAGAGTGGTCAGATAATTTATACTGGCTTGATTCTGATTTGACCATCCTGATAAGATAACTCTTAATTAATGGTAAGTTACTTACATCACAAGACAAGAACCGTGTCAGATTTTGACTACGATACTGAATTAACCTTTAGGATCTTGTTTCTTTTTGCATTCCTGCTAGCTTTCACAATCCCACTATCTCCATCTGAGCCATATTTTAACAAACTTTCAGTCTCTCACTCTCTCTGTGCTTCCTCCTATGCTGT
>PPHD01023628.1:0-12403 GCA_002909625.1 Bambusicola thoracicus
TTCCTCATGAAGCGGAAGGCTTTGCTGAACATTTCCTGCTGTTTTCAAGGAACTACAAGAACAGCACTACAGACTGAAGTGATATATAAACAAAGTATAAGTGCTAAAAAGAAATCTGGAGCTAAATGCTTATCTGTGCCGCTACTGAAAGCTGTTTCATCTATTTTTATCTGAGAATAAAAAGTCCCGAGCGAGGACTTGAAGATAGTCCAAAATGAAATTGTTACTTATAGGCTGTCTCCTCTTGGAATGGGTATTACTGCTGTCCTGCACACCCTTTAATTTATCTGGCAGTCCTCACATTGTCTTGCCAACAACCACACTTCTGCTTTGAATGTTGTCCGGCTCTCAGTTGACGGCCTTCTCTTCTTGTCCTCCGTCCTCTGCTGAGATGCAGTTCTTTGCACTACAGTGCTGAGTGACCTTAATACAAGAACGTTAAAGCTCAACATAAGACCTGTCTATTTTGTGTTTCAGGTCGGTTCATACCATGAAAAAGTTATTTCTTTTCTTAAAGAAATACACTGCTGTACACTACTTCTCGAGTTACTCTTTAAGTGGTGCAGCTGAAGAAGGAGGGTTTATTTTCATTACAACCCATCTTGTCAAGTGCTCATAAACTACCCTTCATATCTGTGTAACTGCTAAAAATAGCTTTTCATTACAGGTTTGGGAATTTTTATATTCTTTGGAGCTCAGGTATAAAAAGCAAATGTGTGTGAATCCTGTATCACTGTAAATACAGATAATACGAACGCTGCAATTAACCTGTCATTTCATGGGAAGAAAGCTGGAATGTAGAGAAAGCCGGCTGTGAGTCACCAATGAACTTTTCAATGCATCCTTCACAATGAGCGCCTCTGAGTAACAGAGAGGTGTCACAACAGTGAGGGATCTCACGCTTGTTCCCTAACAAGAAGTTTCATAACCACAGTTGTGCAAGGAAAGCAGGTAACTGTGTGAGTGCTGCAGTCAATCTGTAGGGACTGCAACAGTAGGGAATGGCAGCTGTACTTCATTTCTTTTCCACCTTATCACAGCCAGCTGCTGCATGGAGAACTACTCACAAGCACTACAAAACTTCTCGTTCTGTGCTTAGTTTCCAGAAATGAATGCCATGATAATGAGACGATTCAGTAAGCCAGGAGATGTTGAACGTGCTCGGAAGTACGTGTTGCAGGTAGGAACGGTGTCAGATATTTCCTTCCTGAAGGGCTGAAGTCAGTCTGAATTTCACTGTGTCTGAAGCAGAACAGCAGTTGCATTATTTGCATAGATGTTCAGAAGCACGTGAGGTACGCGTTGGTGCCATTTTGGTGCTCCACAGCTGCCGTACTGGCACGGTGTTTTAACAAAATGTGAGTTACTGGGTTGAATAGATTGTTGGATCTTTTTAATCCTTAAATAGCATAAAATCTCCCTAGTAAAAATGGAAAGCTCATGCATTAACTCAGCTCCTTCAGTTGAAGAGTTGCTGTGTGCAGTGACTGATGTAAGCAGCAGTAATGTCTGCAACTGAAGTGCTCACTCCCATTTTAGTTGACTGATGTGAAAAGAGTGAATAATTGTGCAGAATTAACACATATCGACTCAGCACAGCGTGAGGGTTTTTTTATGCTTCTATTTTGGACAGGAGAGAAGGGGTTAAGCAATTAGTTTCTAGTCCTACTGAATAATATCTTGCCGATACAAGTGTTGTTTTATGAGCATCATGAATTTTAGTGCTGATGAGTTTTGGTGTTCTAAAGCTTTGGGGAAGATTGAATGGATACAGAACGAATCCTCTTCCTTATATCTTCAGCACATAACTTAGCGTTCAGGGTACTGACTTGAAAACTTTTAGAACTACCCACTGTAATAAGGGGCAAAAGACAGGAAGGGGCTGCTCAGTAATCCATTGTGTTTCATTTTCTCCCTACATAAGAGTGACGGTGTGCAGCAAACAACCTACCTCGCCCAGCGCTACTGCCACGAAGCTACGAGAGAGATCAGCAAACTGCGCCCATCCCCTGAAAGAGAAGCCCTCATTCAACTGACAGAAATGGTACTCATGCGAGACAAGTGAGAGAACTCCTTCCACTCGTTCTGGCAGCTACTTACCAGACTGTGCCTACATTTCCTTCAAGTGATTTGCTTCCAACGCAGGCTACCAAAAATTATTTTTTTAAGAAACTTTTGGGGTTTTTTTTTGAGGGGGAGGGAGGAGTTCTACTTTTTTTTTTTTTTCCTAAAAGATAAAAATAAAAAAATGGAAGTGTTTTAGGAAGTCACACAGTTCAGAGCAAGTCAGATCGTGCCGTACAATTGTTTTAGTGGGGGCTATTAATTGTGGGGTAGGGGAAGATGTTTACATGTTGATGCACAAAGGCCACAATGAGAATAAATATAAATTAGTGTATGAAAATTGAAGCTGCTCCAAATTTCATTCATTCACAACAATAAGCAGAGCATGCATGTTGCTATCTGTTAAACACCTGTGGAAAAAACATAGGTGGTTTGAATGCTTCCCTGGCTGTTAAATTACAGAAGTATGTGGAATGGTATATAGGGAAAGAGATTATAATAACAGATTGTATGTAGACTTGAATAGGTTGTACATGTAACTAGTTTCCGATAATGAAATGCAGGTGTGTTATTGGTTGTTACTTGCTAGCAGTCGGGAAAGTAGAAGGTTTAGTGTTTCAAACCCATGCTACAATGAATGATTCAACAGCCAGTCAAAGCTTCAACTCCATCATCTTCCATCACTCATTTACAGAGAATATCCAATGCCCTCTCCCTAGAAGACTGCTTTGAAGTCACAGACACATTCCTATTACAGTAATTATCCAGTACTACCGCATTCCTTTTCAGGTTATTTAAGCCACAGTATTTGCAGAACAGAAGTATCACCTCTAGCTATCTCTGCTTGTTATCCTTTGATGCAAATGGCTAAGTGCGTTGCTCCATCCCAGGTAAAAAGAATCTTTGTCCTGTTCTGGCTGTTTCCCCTTTGTCAGATCTGCAGGACAGCCCCCTGTCTCCGCTCAGCTGGGCACGCTACCACGTCCAGATACAGTTTCCACTGAGAAATGTCAGTTACAGACAGTGTCAGCTCAGTTATCTAGATAACTAGGTTCAACCAAGAACTCTTGCTACAACTTACACTGGAAGAAAAGAACTTTTAGGAGTTGGTATGAATGGGTAATTCAGGTTTCATATCTAATTTATTTGCCCTCTGTCAGTGATAAAGTCATGTTACAAACATTTGCTTTTTAGTACACTGCCTGGGATAACACAGCCATGATTTTGCTACGTTAGCATTCCAAACTTCTTTGTCAAGCCAACCAACAAAGTAATGGACAAGACCTTTGGTTCACTTATATATTTATGAATGGAAAAAGTCATAATGTAAATTTACTTATTAAAAAAACTCGGGTACAAATTACACGTACATAAGACCACCCATTTTTTGATTCACATGGACACCTTAGACCCAAACAACTCATTGTAATAGACTTTAGTGAGAATACTCCAGGTAAAGATTACAACAATTGGAAGCATCTTGGATTTTTAAAAAAGTATATTTCAATACATAAGTTTGTATGCATGCTTTAAACAAATATAGTTCAAGAATGAGCAAAGAGTCTAAACAAAAAGTAACATGACCAGCACTAACATTAAACTTCTCATCCAGATTTTAATATGTTAGTCTAACGTAGTGTTAGTTACCATGCTGTACTGAAAAATGTAATGGCACAATCTGAATCATGGTTCATTAAATATTATACCCTACTTCCCCAGAATATTTAGGCTGGTCATAAAATTAACAATGCGTAAGTAAATAAGTATAACCAGTTATAGACAGCTGCTTGTTTTACAAATTGCCATCAGGTAAGACATACTGCCCCCAGAGACTCAGAGAGATGGACATTCAATCATACCATTAAAACAGTATGGCCTGAAGAAATGGGCACATGTTTTTGAAAGTATATTAAGACAATTCTGTTAGCTTTTAGTTACCCCTTGTAAATAATCATGGTATGACCGAGTACAAGACCCAACTTTGAAAAGCAAAGGATTTTAATCGGCATAGTGCATGATTGATTCAACGTAATTCCCAGGAAACAAGCCGGTTACTCGATTGCAAACTCCTTCATACCAGCCGTCATCGTTCTTCTTTATCACATAAATGATTGCACCCTCCATGAACGACAGCTCGTCATCTTTGTCCTTTGTATAGTCATATATAGCAACAACTGTGGATTGAACAGGGAAGAGGTTAGCATCGTGTTAATAGCACCACTCAGTACGATTATATTTTGGAAGGACTTGTTGGTCATCCTGGGATTTTCTGTTCACAGTTTTCCTGTTCAACATCAAGTCCAGAAAGTGACATCTCCCTTTTTCTGCAGTCTTGACTGTAAGCAGTGGGTGGTGACTGCACTGAATGCTCCGAAGCCTTCCGGTGTGGGCAAGTACCACTGGCTGGAGCACAGTGCAGCAGTGCATGTGGCCACCCAAAAGCTGCATTATGAACTGGGTGGGTCTATGAACGTGGCGCTCATTTCTGCTCTGACTGCCTCAAAGGCATTCAGATCCCTGCTTATCTTGATTAGACAAAGGCTAAAGAAAAATCACCCTGTAGAAAAAGACCACTAGGAACATTTTTTACACAGTAGCCCCTGCAAATGTACAGTGCATACTTCAGTGCATGACCATATAGTCATCATAGAATTGCTCTACGATTCTGTGATGATGCGCAACCTTGTAAACAGGGCTGTACAGAAGTGAATTATTTCTTGCCTTTGCTACAGAGTCTGTATATGATAATAAGTTTTGATATTACTTTTAAATGGGCTGCAATGAGTTAAAGTTACTATAGGAAAAAGAACGAGGGAATTTTTAACAGCATCCACTATTTTACGGTAGCTGCCTGGTAAATACTCTCACCAACCTCCCACTTACTGTGTGCAATCCACAAAGCAGAGATCTCCCTAAGGAAAGACAACGTTGCCACCTGTGCTACTGGAATTACAGAATACCGCTACGAATACACAAACTTTGGACATCTCTTACCCTTTAGAACAGTTAATATGGGTTTATGCAATCGGTCAATTTTATACACTTTAAGAATCCACTATTCTACGTGATGTATCATCTCAGAAACCTGAGTCTTACTGCCTAGCAAATGACGATGGAATATGTCAGTTCTTTACATCCCGTGAGCGCACCCCGCATACAGTGCAGCCAGCAGTGAGGACACAACACAGCAGTTCCACTGCTGCTGCCAAGAGGGTACCACAGACGGTACCACATTTCGTGCATATGACAGTACCAGCCAGAGCCTGAGAAAACTTGCAGCATTGCTGTTGACAAACTGGTCACTGTCCTAACACAGACAGCTCTATGGGCAGGAAAACAGTTATTCATGGGAAAAAATGTTTATTATATGAGTTTATGTCTAAGCACAGTTACAGTCTGGTAATGCAGACTCACTGGTATGTCTCACAGACTCAGAGTGGTTTAGGTTGGAAGGCACCTAAAAGCCCATTCAGTTCCAACCCCTTGCAATGTGCAGGGCTCCCACACAGCAGCTCAGGCTGCCCAGGGCCCCATCCAACCCGGCCTTGAGCACCTCCAGGGATGGGGCACCCCCAGCTCTCTGGGCAACCAGTGCCGGGGCCTCACCATCCTCTGAGTAAGAAGATTTCCTCCAAGCATCTAACCTAAATCTCCCCTTTCATTTTAAAACCACTCCTCACTACATTTCACAGCAAAAAGTTTCATGGTCTGCTCTAGCTGGCTTTCCAGCTTGATTGGAAAGAGGACAGAGCACGGACTTTCTGGGCTTTGCGCAGCACCCTTTCTAGATGACTGCTCAGCAACCCTGAGGTAGCTGCAGATGCAGTCCAGCAGCTCAGCAAAGATGAAAAGCCATTGGATTCACATCTGCTTCTCATAACTGTTTTGCTGTGGTTTTTTTATCCCTTCATTCTAGAATGCTTGAAGATATTTTATAATCCTTCTTTAAAAGGATTATATTTTATCACATCAGGTGTAGCCACTGACAAACTAAGAGCAGAATGCTTTGAGCTCTGACTAGCAGGGACAATGACTTTTCATCAGACCAAGCTTAGTCATTCATCCCCTTCAGATACCATTAATCCCCGGTGCTGCAGGAACACGGTTGCAGCCCTTCCTACCTTTCTCTATGTAGTTCTTCGGTGCCCAGGCAGGATCTCCATCCGCATAGGGATCACTGTACTGCACAACAGCAGCCTCCTCGTCCTCGTAGTCCACGGGGGGTGGGGGTGGAGGTGGGGGGGAGTCATCGAACATTGGCATCTCGTCGGGGGGCGGCGGGGGGGGAGGAGTCGGGCTATCAGCAACTGGAAACGTTGGGAAAGTTTTTTTTACATGAAAACCAGCGTGCAGATATAAACAAACCTGAGGCTGTAGACTGTAAATAAAAGGGGAGGGGATGACAACACACACAGCATGCGCTATAATACCATGCACTGATTAGAAACAGAGGCTTTGTATTAACAGCTACAACACGCAGCTACGTTCGTTATTAGTGGTCAGATCTACGCAGAGATGCTACTAGAGTCAAAGCACATGCTGCAGGGCAGAAGCTGAACGCCAGCAGCGGGCAGCCCTGCTCGCCGGCCATGCTGAGGGCTGGCTGCAGCGGAAGCTATGGGAGCACTGCGAGCAGCACCCTCTGAGCCGGGCAGCAGCCAGCAGCACAATTCGTTCTGCACAAAGCCTTTGCCTGCACAGTCACTTTCATTTGCTTGTGAACACTGCTTCTTTGGACTCCTCCCAGAGCTAGCCCAAAGAGGATCTGGTACAGATCACAAAGAAGGGACGAAGCTGGGCTTCAGATTTAACCAAGTGGGAGAAAGCCGAGCGATCTTTCTGTGGAAGAAAGGCTTTGCACTGATCAGTATCCTGCAGACTGGCTCGTGTATATGCACACATCCAGGATTCGGTTAACAAACGGAAAACTACAACAGGCAGCTGCTGCTCTTTGGGAAAAAGTGCTCAAGGAATTAAGTGAATAATCCAAAATGTCAAATCCCTGCCCTGAGACTCTCCAATGAGCACAATTACCGGTTGCTTTGGGAAAGGGAAAAGAGAAAGGCGTTATGGAACAAATCACTCTTCCAAACAGTTCTTAGTAACATTCATAGCAGCTGGCAGCACAGGGGGGAGAGAGATCTCAGTGCGAGACACCGAGCTGCCCATCTCATTCCCTGGATCTGGGGCCGCTACACACAAACCTGGCTGGAAGTTATTGTAAGGAACCATCACCGAACTCAGCACTGCTGTATAGGCACACAGATTTAATGACAAGCCATCTGAGAGTCTGCATATGAAACACAGACACAGGCTGAAATCCACTGCTCTGAGAGAGAGTGACTGAAAGAGCAGGGCATGTGCTCCAGAACACTGCTACCTTTAAGGAAGATAAGCAGGAAAGCAAAGAAAGAACACAGCACAGAGCGATGCTCTAACTATTGCTAGTTACATTTGTTCACTTTAACGCTCTTCACTTCTGCCTGGCCACTGCTAACCAGTGACTAACCTTTGGTCCTCAGCAACACAGCTCAGTGCAGTTCTCAAGTTCTAGCTGTGCCAGAGAGGCTGTGCTGTGATGGTGGAAGGCCACAGCCCCCCCAGGCGCTGCTGTCACCTCAATCACAGCTCCCCACAGTGCGGCTAGCCGAGCTCCGTGCCCCACAGCCTTGAGTCAGGAGGCGGCTGCCGCTGTGTTAGCAATTCCTTTTCTACACAGAAACCCACTGATGTCACTTGGAGACAGACTAACAAAGTCTCTGTCCAACTGAGCGCTCTCTCTTGCCTGCATTACTGAGCAGCACTCACGGGCAGGCTTCCTTATTACACCACAGGCACATGACAACACTATTTATAAATACATGGGGTTTGTGTGCTCCTTTCAGCACATCTTTCACAAAATGTACTCCTACCCTTGGTATCCAGCTCCAGCCAGGAAAAGAAAAGTACTGAACAGCAATCCTTCGAGATGCTGAGAAATCCTTACCTTAATAAAGGCTGTATTTATTCAACAGTGAAGATGCTTATTTGACAAGAACAAAAGAGGGCAGGAAATGTGAGCGTGGAAGCGCCAACACACACCCTAACCAAAACGCTGTGCTCACACTGCGTGTTTTATGGGAAACGTGTACAACAGTTCAACATCACATTTACACAAGGGGAGAAAACAGAACAGAAAATCAGACAAGTGTCACCCCAGGGATGTGTCCCCACCTCCGGATTGTAACCTGGACATTGCTTGGTTCTGAACTCAGCCAGGCAAAATCAGGAACGGTATTAATTTTTCTAGGGGAAAGAAGTGGCATACAGAAGCACTCTAAATGAGGAAGGGTACAGGGGCCAGACTTAAAGCTCCAAACTGAAGCATCTTCTCTAGCTTGAGTTCACATTCCTGTCGTTAAATGGGGCCCTGCAGACTCGTCTTTAACAGACCGGTGTGAGAGTGCAGCAGCTGACTGCCAGTCGTTGGTCCCTGGGCTCACTGCTAAGCCTCTCTGCAGGAGACACCCACAGCTTGGGCACAGGGCGCAGGAAAAAAGAACAGGCCTTGAGCATTTTCTAATCCCCTGCCCTAGAAATAGTCTGAAAGGAGTCCACAGCGTGCACAGAGGACGCTTTCTAAACCCACCAATCTTTATGAAAAGGAAAAAAAAGACTTTTTCCATAAGAGACGAGCCTACCCATGTCTCTGTAACTCCTCTCCCTGTGATTGTGCTGTAGAAAACAAGGCAGACAGTTCTGCTGAGCGTGCGCACAGCTGCCACATACACTCCCACCTCTGAAAGGAGGCGGCAGCAGCTCAAAGCCGTACTCATTAGAGAACTTTCAAACCCCAGAGACTATTAAAGAAAGAAAATAAACAGGCCAACTCCTAGACCAGGTTTCAAGCTATTTTCTGCTGCAATCTCATTCACAAGCCAGCTTTAATTTTTGTTGTGACACAGACAAATAAGTCTGTCCCTTCCACCTCTGCTCTCCCACGTGCTGTGTTATCTCCACAAAGACAACATTTGGAACAATTCAGAAGCAGGTGTCAATTTTTTCCAGTTTATCTGCAGGTGAAGACATTTTGTACCTTTCATCTTCAGTACATCTGCCTCTATACTTCACATTTTGGGAAGGTATGTCAATTTTGTGGCATGCTGGTCTACATAAACACGATTCTTAGCATTCACCTAACCTAACACCAAAACACCTTCTTTCAGAATAGGAATCACAGAGATGCTTCTTACGCCTGGGGAAATGCTCACAATATGAGCACTAAGAAGCTCATATGGGAAGCTGCATAGCAGCGCTGAGGGCCCCCCGGCATATCTTGGAGCACAGTAACAGTCCCTGAGATTCTAGCAGGCTCCACCATGATTCCCAAACGCCTCAGGAACGTGTTATTTTATGCCCTACCTGCACTGTATTCTTTCTGTTGTTTACAAAACAACAACATTCTCCTGCAGCAAAGATGAACCCACAGCAGGAACAAGACTTTACCCCTGCACTAGCATTTGGGATAGGAACACTCACCTGAAATGAATCGAGCAATAATGATAAAAGCAGAGATAGCAGTGGAAAACAGATCACAGCCAGGGAGCATCTCTCACAAATCTATCCGCAGAGCTATGCTGCAAGCAGCTCAGTAGGGAAATCTGGCTACAGGACACAAAGCACTGGAGAATGAAAGGCGGGCGAGAGGAGAAATACCTCAGGAGCTCCTTTGTAATGGCATTAGATCATACGACTGCACATTTTCAATTGTCTGCGTGGCTCCCCAAAAACTATCGCAGCATTGGAGTCAATGATGGCACAGTACATATTTTGACAGTCTGCATAAGCCTTCTAATAAAAACTAATCAATTATCCCTACTGAAAAAGCCTCGGGCAGGATGATTCAACATGAAATTAATATTTTAATTAAGATACACTTCTACATTCAGATGAAGCAGATGCCACATATTTCACACCGTATTTCTCTAATAAATTTGCAGTTTGGAACTTAAATGGGTCAGTAATAATCATGCACGTGTTATAAAATATTGACGAGTGTGCCCTTCAGCTCCAATAGCATATTGACACTACAACGCAAGATGGTATTAGCTTCTGGAAAAGGAAACAAAAGAGAGTCTGACTTGCCAGCCATGCATGCTAGAAGGAAGGAGGCTCTACCCTTTAATAGCTCAGCTTGTCCAAACTTACTGTTTTCCTGCACCCTGGCCACGAAGCCTGTGAGAGGTATCTGTGGAGTCAACTGAGGCATAGGGGGAGGGGGTGGAGCAATAGAAACTGGTAGCAAGGCACACACCAGATGGGGAAAGTCAAACGGACACAGGGGGAAAAAAAAAAGGAAACAAACAAAAGCAGCCGTCAGTAACGAGGACCACAAAACAAAGTATGTCAAGAACAACAAGAACACACACACAGAAGAACCTTCTTCAAGCTTGTGTTTCCAACGAGGCTGAATTCGTGGCTAGCCAATCGAGGCCCAAAAAAGCAAAACCTGCCCGCATCCATCTGAGCACAAAGCAGAGCACAGCTCACAGCGGGGAGCTCCTGGGGTGTGTGCGGGGGGCTCAGGCAGCACGCAGTGCTGAGTCTCTCATTGTGTCACAATTGCTCAGATCCAGGAGTTGTCTGTATAAAGTGTGCCGCCAGAAGAGGAGGCGGTGGTGAGAAGGATTCTGGACTCCTCCTCTACCATCAGAGCAGGGAGCTACATCAAATGCAGCAAAACAGCACTGACACAGAGTAAAGACAGCGACTTTACAAAGGAAACAATGCTGTGATGTCAGTACTCGTATGGAGCACCTCCTGTAATTTTGCTGGGGACGGGGGCAAGGGACAGCTCACAGCGTTGTTGTTCTGCATATAAAAAGGGATTTGCTGCTTGTTGGAAGGAAAACAGGTAGGTTTAGGGCTGAATGGTGTTTTACTGCAAGTTATTAAGCCCTCTGTGGTTAGAGGCACCCTGCAACTTAAGAACTGCGAAGTTGTTAAGTGGCAAAGGCTTCTCGTTTCCCCTGAAGCA
The DNA here is from genome assembly GCA_002909625.1 of Bambusicola thoracicus. Lineage (NCBI taxonomy): Eukaryota > Metazoa > Chordata > Aves > Galliformes > Phasianidae > Bambusicola > Bambusicola thoracicus. The sequence continues at coordinate 11,081 of PPHD01023628.1, forward strand.
CCTCCCTGCTCAGTGAGACACGAGATAGGAAACACTGAACCAGCGCTCAGCCCCGCTGGGTCGACAGCTGAGGTGTTCAGCTTTTCCCTCTGCACACAGCAGTGAGGCCTGGTGGCAGCGGGACGCGCCACAAAGTATTGGTGCTGGTGGGACAGCAGTGAAGGTGGGGAGGAGGGAGAAAAAAGCAAACAAAAAAGAAAAAAGCAAACAAAAAGAAAAAAAGCAACAGAACGTCAACTCATTTGTTTACAGTGCGCCTCTTCTCAGGAGAATTTCTCTTGCATCAAAACAGAGAATTCCTGCGAAGGTGGGAATTCAGCAGCATAATCCAGTTGGAATCAAATTTGAAAGAGGTTCCACACTTCCAAGTAAGCAACAGTTTTAAATAAAGCCATGACTAAGATTAATGTTTGATGAATAAAAACGAAGCATTTAGTTCATTACAAAACCAATACTCAAATCAACTGAATGAGGGAAACAACCAATAAATGAGGGACAACAAACAGGTTTCTCACAAAACTGAAGTAAACATCTAAGAAAAAAACAGAATATTTGTTAGCATGAGAAGTAAAACCTTAAGGAAACGTGGAACCTAGATTTAATGTCAAGACAGTAGCATTAAAAAAATCACCAGTTACAGAAACAGAGGAAAAAAAACAGTTTAAAGTAGAAAAAATGCACCCATCATCAAAATACTGTTCAAAAAAATTTTGACAATCAGTATTTTGAAAACACCAGAGATGCCAGACTGAGGAACAGCACCTGCATTTGAGCAAAAAATTGCTTTGCAAAACTCCAAATGTTCAGAAATAGTGGTGTGCAGAGCATTCAAGGTGACTATTTCCAGAAGTCCCGTTTATTGATCAGAACACAACTGTTGGAGCAGGAGGGGGTTTCTGGCGTTATGGAGAATTAATTGTGGGGAGCAGGAGTGTGGAAGGAAAGGAAGAATCAGTCTGAAAATTAGGAGTGGGAAAAAAAAATAGGTAGGCACTGTGCCTGCATAGAAAGACGTTCTTGGACTGATGTCGTACTTGTAAACCACTGAGAAGATGTTTCACCCTGGCGTCTCAAATACTGTCTACGTATTCTTTCCTTAAGAATAAGTATACTATCAGGCAGCACTGGTCTGTAGAGATCTTCAGTCCAAACACCAACATTTAATTTTTAAAGAAATATCACTCTGAAGTTTAGAGTTGACACAGCACTAAAAGCCATGCGAGCACAATCACTCCTCTATGTATATCTGGTCGAAATGATCCTTGCCATTGCCAGTAAGGAAGAATTTCAGCAAGGATAATTTTGACTGAAAACAGTAAGGAA
>PPHD01023630.1:0-12401 GCA_002909625.1 Bambusicola thoracicus
ATCTTAGTGGCCCTCCTCTGGACCCGCTCCAAGAGCTCCACATCCTTCCTGTACTGGGAGCCCCAGGCCTGGACGCAGTACTCCAGATGGGGCCTCACAAGAGCTGAGTAGAGGGGCACAATCACAGAATCACACAGAATCACAGAATGGCCTGGGTTGGAATCACCTCCCTCTCCCTGCTGGTCACCCCTCTTTTAAAGCAGCCCAGAACGCAGTTGGCCTTCTGGGCTGCAAGCGCACACTGCTGGCTCTTGTCCAGCTTCTCATCTACCAGGACCCCTAAGTCCTTCTCCATAGGGCAAGGGGTAATATAGTAATTAATATATCTATCTTTCTTACAGTCACTGGAGCTTTCTTGGCTGCTTTCAGAGGAGTATAAGATATATGTGACAATGAGGCACCCGTGAAAGATGCGTTTTGACTTTTCATGTGTTTTGTCTGCCTATAGAAAACTGATAACACGCCTTTTGTTTAGGAAGCTAATTTGAAGGCTGTACAGACATGGAAATAATGTGTGTTTTTTTTTCTGTCTGCTGAAAGTCTTTAACTGGCAGAAGAAGGTAATGAGTTGCTTCAGGATGACCCTACATGCAAAAAGTAGCAACAACGTAGTTCATATATATATATATAAACACCTTTTATTCTCTCTCCCTTAAGTATGTTTTCACTTACTAATTGCCTTGTTTTCCTCTCCAGACAGTTCTTCAATGTGTACTTGAAGGTACCGCTGCCCTTTCTGATCCAAAAAAAAGCTACAGGAAACGATTGCCATTTTTAATGTATTTGTTTAATCAGCAGTAAAAAAAAAAAAAAAAAGAAGAAGACGAAAAAATGATTTTTCTAAGCATATGAATGGCATACTTCTAAAACAACATAATGATCAAGGTCATTTGCTTTCAAAAGAGCAAAAACCTCAAATGTAGCAGGCCTTGAAATCCCACTCTAAGAAGTTCCCAGTTTGAGTGTTTCAAAGCAAGTTTGTTCTTGAGATTAAGGGAAGGTGAAGCTTATCTATAATAACAATAGGACAAAATGCTGAATTCTATTCTCATCTCCTCTCGTTTAACACTTTGCTTTTTAGATACGCTGTTTAGCATTCTGCATGGGGTTGTCTTTATTTTCTTTAAGCCACGATTATGTCAAACTAATTCCTCTTTTCTGTGTGATGCAGTGCTAATAACATTACTAGGCTTGCGACATCTCGGGAGCTGTTTAGTCACAAAAATGAATGCTTCAGAAAGCGAACCTTAAAAGATTGGGCCTTTTTGTTTATAATGCCTGCGTAGATGGCTCCGTGAACTCAGGGGTGGGGTTGAAGACGTCGTATGGATGAAGGCAGTATAATACTTCTATTTTCGTTCGAAGACTGGGAATCCTAAGTCATACCATCATCAGTACCTTCTGTAGAGATTTAACACATAATAGGATCAATCCCACTAATTGCAGAGTTTGCCTGGGCAACAAGGCTGAGGTTAAAATCTTTTTCTCCTCTCATTTACCAGTAAGCAATTTCTCTTGTAGGGAACAGAGGTTCGCTCCAGTGAAGGCCAAGGAGCTGGCACGAACAACCGCTATCCACGTGGAATAAGGAGGGGTTGTAATCTTGTGTCAGAAGCGTCTAGTTCAAGGGTTTATAAATAACAGTGGCTCTTGTAGGTTCGGAAGGGTCTTGAGACTCTCTGGCCTGCAGTTGGGTGTAAATACTTTTGCTGTAGTCGCTGGATGGCAGATAGTTGTCAGACACTGTGGTGGTATCATGGATACAAGATTCTTGATGCCGGGGGCAGCTTTGATGTTGGGATGTGCGAAGGGTTTTGATTCTGCAGCCACACAAATTCCATCCCACAGCCCCTCTTCCTGCCGTTTGTTTCTGATTAAACACGACGCGAGCTTTCCCATGTCCCCTGGAGCAGCTTTGTGGGAAAGGTATGCTGTAATTGGTTTATAACCATTCATAATGACCTGGCAGCCCTGTACGGATAGCAACGGGGAGCGACTTAACTTGTGATTTATTTAGGTAAGCTACGTGGATGAAAGGTACTCCCAAGTGTACAAGTTTAGCTAGTTGCCTAATTGGACATAAATTTTCACGTCTCGCTCACAGAGAGGTTTTTGTTATGAAAGTCAGAATTTGGATTTATGAGCAAGCTTCTAGACTGCTAAACCAGTTTGTGAGCAAAGTTAGTGTTGTCTGTTCTGGGGCTTCTTAGTTTGCAATTCAGTGCCTGCTAGTACGCTCTTTGTCATCGGTAAAGCTAATGGCACCTTAATTTAAGAGTTTATTTACACTTAGAATACCTGCCCTTGCTTTTAGCACAGTAACGCGCGTTTGGATTTAGAAGCCAGGATTGGCCGTGCTGCTTTGGTCGGAGTCTTTCATCAGTTTGGCGTTGTCAGGCTCCTGCTGGCTTCCTCCAGGAGCCCAAAGCTTTCTCACACAACGCCCATGATGCGAGCGACCCACCAGCTGCAGGGCATGATGATGCGGCAGGCGGTGCGGCAGCCCTGGTAGTTGTACGGCCACGGGTAGTAGCCCAGCAGAGGCTCACAGATCCTCTGGCACTGCGTGTAACTTCGCCTGCACTCGATGCAGCACACGCCCAGGTGGTCCAGCATGGGGTCAAAAGCCATCCCTTCACCTTCCAGTTGCTGAAACACAAAATGTTAGCGTTATCAGCTCTGAAGTCTTGGCCTTGAACTGCACGGCGCTCCCGCTAGCTGACCTGTGGACCTTGCTTTCTCCCTTTTGCTGTGCTTGGTAGAGATGTAGTAGATGTAGATGGTAGAGGTGCAGTCACCCATGTGAAAATGGTAAGGAAAAAAACCAGGGAGCTCTAACAGAATTCATTACGATTCTTCAGTCTTTGCAAAAGATCCAGCAGCAGTAAAACCCCCAAGGTATAAATGTTAGTGATGGAAAAGACTTGAATATAGTCAACAGGCCTTTCATGTAGATGACCACTTCTGAAGCTTATGTTGTACTTTTAATGGTTTTTTATGTTTTAATGTTTTTTTTTTTTTTTTTTTTTTTTAATTCAGAAAACTTCTCTCTTGTCTTTCTTTCAGCTTTTTTTCCCCAAGTGCCACACTGAGTTGCTTTGTGGACAGTGGGATTTCTGCCTGTTCTGTACCTGACAGTATGCAGCTGCGTGGAACACAGCGTGTATGAAATATTCAAAAGCAGGCTCTTGCTTTTGCCTTCTCCCTTCAGAATCATTTTCCTATTTTTTGGGAGGGAAAAAAAAAACACAACCCAAACTACCAAACAAACTGAACATCCTAATTTTGAAGCTAAATTGTTCTTTTTTCTTCAAGAATGCTTTGAGAACAGCAGCAGCAGCAAACAGCAGATGCTGGCATCTAAGTTGGCCCCGAGTGTTCTTCACTCAGAAACCAGCAGCACGCTGCAGCAGTGGGGCACACAGGATGCGTTCTCCTCTCCGGGCTGGTGTGTGGTGCTGGGGACCACTTGGTTGAGCTCAGGCCTTTGGAGTCTCCTTCCCCAACCTGATAGCAAGGGGAGGGATGTTGGTTGCCTTGAGTTTTCCTCCTCGGGTTTAGATGCCAGCAGTGTGAGCTTCTGCACGAGAGCTCATTGTCCGAAGTCCCTTTGTGCAGTGGGTGAGAAGGAATAGTTGCAAGCACGATTCCTTCCATCCCGGGGGGAAGAGCTGCACCGTAATTAACGGTCCTTTGGAATTAAACAAATCTGCCTCTAAGGAAAGCTCGGCTACAGGCATCTATGGAGTAACTGCTAATGAAGGTGAGTCCTGCCCTGCAGGATAGAGGAAGTGTGGGGAACTGGAAGCTGTGGCTCTGGCACGTATCCCAACTGCTCTGCTGCTGCTCCCAGGGAAAAAGGGAACTGGGGCCTCACGGACTTCACGTCAGTCGATGCAGAGAGAAGCTGAATTCCACTGCCATTGCTATTCTACTGACCTCATGAGAGTCAGTTTAGATCCACTTTATTTGGAGTGATTAATTTGAGTTTAATTAAGGGATGTCAACTCGGCAGAATGCTGTCACAGCATAATGATCTCCTGCTGTTGCATAAATGTCAAGTCAAAGCTGGGACTTATTTCCAAAGCAGAAGGCATTTATCTTGTAACAGTGTTGTATTAAAGTGACTTACTCCGGCTGCACCAAATGGTGGGTGTAAATTCTCTGGTGCTGGTGCACTATGCTAGAAGCTGCCTACTGTATGGCTCCTGTGTGCTGCCTCATCTCGGAGAGCAGCAAAGGTGGTCACTTTCCATGTGCTACTGCTGCCTCTGAGAAGGTTCTCCACGAGCTGCTTGCCAGAGAGCCTGTCCTCCTGATGGGGAGAGCAGGCTGAAGGAATAGATCTCTCTTTAGGAGGAAACTCTTTGCTATGAGCTGCCCAGAGAAGCTGTGCGTACTGCATCCATGGAGACACTTAAGGTCAGGTTGGATGGGGCCCTGGGCAGCCTGAGCTGCTGGGTGGCACTGCTCAAGGCATGGGCTTGGAGCTGGATGGGCTTTAAGGTCCATCCCAACCCAAAGCATTCCATGTTTTGGCTTAACCCCTAATATCTTTGAAACCAGACACAAACTACCACTTTCTTCTTCTCTAGGGGTCTGATGCTGGTTTGTATTTGAGAGCATGGTGTAAGTCCTAGCTAGTAGATTCATGCTTTGCCAATAAATGTTGGGGTGTATAGCTACCTGATTAAGACCAGCTTCTAGTTTATCATCCTCTAGTACTTCTTAGGGCCTTGGAGCCCTTCAAAAGCAACTTTTCATCAGCTTCTCTTGATCTTGCCACCTCAAGCACTTCATCTTGCTGAGGCTTAGTTAAAACTAAGGCTGAGGGAGGGAGAAGATTGGGAGAAGACCTTTTTGGACTTAAATGTAGACATGTTTCACTAGTCTGTACTTCGTGGAGAAAAACTGAATGAGCCAAGCGTGCAGATTTAAGTAAATAAAAGACAAAACCAACCACGTCCTTAGCATTACCTGTCCACCACAGCCTTGTGCTCTGTGGTGCGAATACTCACGTTGTATGGGTTGTCTGGGTTAAGTGTTTGATCGCTTTCTTGCTGCATTGGCCTGGTTTCATTCGTCTGGGGGCCAAGCTCTTGAGTCAGCTGGGTGGGGGTGGACCTGGTGTTCACCTCTTCAGCAGCAGCTGCTCTGTCTTCTGCATCAAAGTTTGACTCGGACTGGCGTTTATTTCTCTTCATTTCTCTCCTCTCTCTTAGTTTATCTGAAGAAGTAGTCATATTTTGAATATATATATATATATATTTGTATTTATCCAGAGATCCAGATTTCAGTGGTGTGTTTGATAAAAGCTAGGAGAACCAGAGGGGGAAGACCAAACAGCAGAATGGAAAGCATCCCAATGGGAGCTCCTTGCTTTCCTGTGTATTATAAGCAACTGATATCATTCTGAAGTGGGGGTGAGGCTTTTTCTCTCTTTCTTCCCTTGAAGCTAAGCAGGCGTAAGAAGATGCTTTTAGCTTCCAACATGGTCACTGATGTTACCTCAGCAGCAGCTGCCAGCACTCACAAGAGCCATCATACGTGCTTTTGTGGCAGACTGGTGCCCTGTTCCCAAGTCCAGGTGGTGAACCTGGTGGGAGCTGCTTTGACGCTGCTCTTTTGTTACCCAGTAGGGGAAGTGCGAAGTCATGAGAAAAAATGGAAGATAATGGCAGGTTGCTTGGATCCCCAGGTGCACTCAAATGGTATTTATTTATTTTCCCAGTGTTTTAAAATTAGATGGTCCAAGGAGGGATAAATCTTTTCAAGCCCTCTCTTCTCCTTCCAGACTTGGGATATACCTGGAGAAGTTGCCATCACCCTGGTAACTCCTGAACACCTTTGCTAAGCGTGGCTGTGTTTGATGACCACACTTCCACCCAAGGGTGGCCTCCAGGACCCCACAAACTTTACTTATCATGTTGCCAAGCTGATCCCTCCACCAAAATCTACTGGAGAAGCATTGGGAAACGTGGCAGGGCATGATCTCAGACCAGTAGTTTGCTGGTCCCCAGCCCTTGGCCAGCTGTGGCATTCCAGCTGCCTGAGCAGTTTGATTCTAATACTTTTGAAATACAAGAAGCGTTACCTTTGGGATATGTAGGTCGAAGCCAGAAAATCGGAAGATCCTCGCAAAGCTCTAAAATTTTGGGGCTTAGGAAACCGTTGTGCTTGATGGGCTCGTCTGCAGCCACCCAGATAAGAGAGTTTTCATCAAATCTAACAGGCATGATTTCATCTTCCTGTAAATAGAAGAGCACAAATCCTTTGCTTGTTCAGTGAGCAGCCCTGTGCCTGCTTGCTGCTAACTCTTGGGCATCAAACTGTGTAATCATCAGCTGCAACTAACGCTGTGCATCCTTTATTTCATGAATGTGAGCTGATTGGAGTGAGCCAACCTGCTGTCAGGTTTTGCTGGGGTTGTGGTTTCACCCTTTTCTCTTTTAGAATACCTTTGCCCTATGTACGAGTGATCTTCCAGGCACGAGTGCCAGGATTTCAGTAGTAAAACTCGTGAGCACCCACCAGCTTCAAGGGATGAGCAGTGAAATAGGCCAGCCAAAAATGAGACCCTGTTCTTCTGTCATGCCTGCTCTCATCTGATGTTCTCCTAAGCTACGGCTCTGTTTACAATAGATGTTAAAAAAAAAAAATAAAGTCTTGCTTGCAAGTTTTGCAGAGGATTACGGTACGAGTACTGGTGCAGCTTCCAGTTTTAAGTCAACGTGATGGCTCTGATTAAAGGTCTTGTTCAGTAAAAGCAATTCAATTGACCAAAAGCTTGAAGTGCAAGTTAAAGGAGCCTGCCTTTTTGAAGTGTACCCTGCAGGTTTTTGGTTTGTATCTTCAAAGTAACGTAGGCAAATGCCAGTGATTGATTCTTTAAAGTCGTTAGTTCAAAGTATTATTTTACATAAAATGTGTAAGTATTTTATACCAACAGTGAAATATTAAAAGAAAACCAACTCGTGGATCATGAAAACCAGTATGATTTCAAAGTTAAAATTCTAAATTGCTTCCATAAAAGTCATCGAAACTCGTTACATAACTGACTAGATCAATTTATTCTGTCAAGTTGTTGTTCCTTTAATGTGTTTATTGATTTCTTTGTAGGTCTCGAGCCATTGAAGTTCACTATCCAATCCGTCTACTGAGAGTGGCTCTTGATTTTTTTTCTCTCCTCCTTCAGTTTCCATCAGAATCAGAAATAAGAGAATCCGCCTTTCTGAAATAAGAATGTCCTTTGTTTCTGTTTTGAAATTACCATGATCTGTGAGCAGGCGGACTTCGGGGATCTACACGAGTTTATTTCCACCGGCTGTTTTTATAGGCAGTGTTGGTTATACGTGCCGTAAGGAAGCACCGCAAGTGCTCAGACGTATGGGCTTATCAGAGGCAGAACTGCCTCTAAGTAGGAAAATAAACACTGCTTTGCCACACCAGTCATTCATCTAACCAGAAAAGCCAAGCAACGGGGGAGGGCCTGAAGCAACCGACTTGATATGAATGAGATGGGAGCGGTTTTCGTGGTAGCTGGGTGAGTGTTGCAGCTTTTGTGATGCAGGTTCTGTGAAATTTAGTCAACACGGTGTTCTAAAATGAAGACCGATGCAGGCTAAGTAGGTACATTCTTAATGTTTACTGTTATTTCTTCTGAGTTAGCTGAAATTTTGCAGTAACATTCAATATTTCATGAGCCTTGATAGGTGGAGTTGCTCTAGTGTTGGTAACCATTCCCTTGGGCTCTATCCCTGTCGCTGTTTGCATTGCTTCCTCCGTGCTTCCCCAACACAGCCTCCTGCCCGGCTTTTCCTCATGCCCCCAAGGCCCCCTGCTCATCCCCCCTCATACCAGTAGCCCTTACCAGGTCAGAGGACAGGCTGGCCTTGGTCATGGCATCCACCTCAGGCACGCGAGCTTTGGGCTGGGCCTTGATGTAACACTTCTCTCCTCCAGCAAATCGGATGCCGGTGATGCCCTAAAGAATAGGACAGACATTTGGGTGCAGCCCACTGTGTCCCCCTGCCCCATAAACCCCTTGTGCTGCCCCAGCCAATGCTGTTACTGAGTTTCTAGTCTGAACATCGAGTCTTACTTAAAAACAGACACACCAGCACACTCTGGGACTTATCCTAGAACGTGTTGGGAGCAGCTCAGCATTGCCGAATCACAAGAGCATGAAGGTTGGAAAAGACCACTAAGATCACCTAGCCCAACCATCACCACCACACCCACTGAACCACGTCCCCCAGCTCCACATCTACCCTTAAATCCAAGTCTTTGCTGAGCATGCAGTCATCTGAGCTGTGCCAGTCAATCCAAGGATGCTAATGTAAATGCTTGGCCTTTGGAAGTGCCTTTCTTTCTCCTTTATGCCCGTTCTCAGCTCGAAACCCAACTGGCAGCATCCCTTTGCTCTCGCTGAGCCTTGGGACTGTGATCAGGCTCAACCCTAGTAGGTTGCAGCCACTCTTGGGGAGCTGATCTGACCCAGCTGTTAGGTCAGCCAGCAGCACGCCTGGCAGCGATGTGACTTCAGCATCTCTCTGTTGAGCTGGAGCCTTTGTGCAGATGTGGAATAGAGAAGAGGAACAATGAGAGCTTGCTGCAGGTGCCCTTATTCAGCTGCTACTAACGTTGCTATGGTGATGTTTGCTAGAGATTGGTAAAAGCTGAACTCCAGCTGTTGGGCAAACTGGGTCCCCAGTCTCCTGGCTTGGATTTGTTTGTATTTGTAGAGATACTATGGAGCTGGATTTCCTCTGCTTTCTAGAATAGGGAGCAGCCCTCCTGGCACCTGCTGGTGTCCTTTGCTTTAGGTGCTGCTTTGACTTAGAGAGGAGTTTGAAGTTAAGTGTTTTGCACCTGAGAATATTAACTACAGCACCTTGGTCCTGTAAAAAATTTCTGCAGCATTGCACAGACAGGTCTTCCATAGAATCACAGAGTGGCTTGGGTTGGAAGGGACCTTAAAGCCCATTCAGTTTCAACCCCTTGCTGTAGGCAGGGACGTTACTCATTAAAACAGGCTGCCCAGGAGCCCACCCATCCTGGCCTTTATTAGCTTGGGTATGGTGCAGCCCCGTGAGCAGCTCACCTGATTGTTATGCTGAGATTTGGCACCTGTGAGCCCAGGCTGGCTGCTGAGCCACCATTCCCAAGCAACTTGGGTACCCAAACGCATTTGCTGCTGGACCAAATCACTAAACAGGGCATGTCTGACACATGGATGCAGAAGTTGTGCTGCACGCCTCTGTCCCCTCCCCTAGGCCTGACCCCAGGCTCCCATCCTTGATCTCAGGGCAGAGAGCACAGTAGAAGTTTGTCCCTGGTGTCTGCTTGGCTTACTAGGTTGATCTTGTGTTCCTCAAATGGTGATGTTTGGGGTCAGAGTGGGTGTTCCACCAGTTCAAATCCCACCAAATCATGCGAGGGCTGTGACGCAGCCTGTCAGAGAGTTTTCCTAGCGTGCTCCTGAGGGCACATGTTGCAGCTCTATTTCAGTGACTTGAAAGCATGCATGGAGCCAAACCTGATGCAGCCTAATCCATGTTGGAGAGGACCGGCTGGGGCTGAGGAGCTGAGAGCTGGGACAGTGCAGTGTAGGCACTGGAGGGAGGGCTGTGAGGGACCCCAGTGGCAATACTTACAATCTGGAAATCATGAACTTCAACAGCCTCTTCATTCCCGCTTCCTGTTTTGAATGTCTCTAAGTTGTTTCCGGCATCTATTTCCATCGATCCGTCTTGCACTTTTCCATTAATGCTCATGGTGTAGTGAACGTTGTAGACCTGGAATAGATAACAAAGCAGTAAGGCACTAATGCTGTGCATCGTCTTCTTCCTGAACCAGGTGGTGGGTCAATCTGATGGTCATAACCCTACTGACAGAACCCCAGCACGGCGGAGGCTGGCAGGACCCTCTGGGTCCCTCTGCTCCAGAGCAGGGGCACCAATGGTCCTCATGGGTCCCTTCCAACTTGGGGTGCTCTGTGGTTCTATGTTTTGCAAACCAGGATTCAGATGGATGGAACAATATGTAAGGGGAAATTGTCCTGCTGATGCACTGTGTTCCTGCCAGTCTATGTACCCATGGATGTCATAGAATCACAGAATGGCCTGGGTTGAAAAGGACCACAATGATCATTGAGTTTCAACCCCCTGCTATGTGCAGGGTCGCTAACCACCAGACCAGGCAGTCTAGAGCCACATCCAGCCTGGCCTTGAATGCCTCCAGGGCATCCACAACCTCCTGCCTCCTTTCAAGAGCCTAGAGGATGGTATCTGCAGCCTGGCGTAGAGGTCAGCAATGTGTCTTGTCTTGTTTTTTGGTGTTCAACCTCATACTTTTTCTGACTACCTGCATTATTGCTACGTGCATGTGTGTGTGTCCCAGGGAGCTCTGCTCTGCTGCTGGGACTTGCACAAGGACCTCCTTGATGGGACGGCAGCATGGCTGGAAGTTTACTTCCAAAGTAAACCCAAAGATTCGAACTGTGCTAACAGAGAAACCTAAATTCAGGTGAGCACCATCATGCTTAACGTATGTTTTAAACCCAAACTTAGGTAAACAGAAAGTGAAATTTATATATTAACATGGCACAACACTCATGATGCTTCTGTGAGTAAGAAAATGTACCATGGCTTTGAATGTTGTTGCACAGCTGTTAACCATAAATGCCTCCGTGCATGCACCGTCGCACAGCCCACCAATGGGCGAGCTGATCATGGGTTAAATATAGCACTGCACACATCGGGGTCCAGATGGGATTTGGTCTGAGCACGCTGTGGCGTGGGGAAGGAATGTACATGTTTCAATGCCGGTTTTGTCCTGAGGGTTGGAGTTTGCCCGGGATGTGAATCCCCAGGGAAGGGCTGGGCTTGGAGTTTGCTGAGAATGCGTGAGCAGAAATCAATGTAGCGTCTGTGCTCCTGGAGATATGTTGCACATCCAGTAAGAAGTGTGCTTCCAGGAGCCTCCATCCCCGCAACCAATAAAGATAATTATTATATGTTTGTTTTTTTAAGTATGGAGAAAAAAAAGAAAAAGACCTGCTTAAAGACCTCTTTATCAATCCTGTCATGCAAGTTTCCAGCCCGTGCCCTGTGTTACTTGCAGCCTGTACCAGGCTGGCCATGCTCACCTGCCTCTCAGTGGCTTTCCAGAAGTAGAAGGCACCGATGGCCCCAGCCAGCAGCAGAAGGGCCCCAGCGATGAGCACAGTGGCCCCTGCCTTCAGCAGCCGCCCTGGCCCTGGAGGGGGCACTGCTGCCGTATAAGCCTGCAGGGAGCACAGTGTTGGAACAGGAAGCCCAACTTGGCAGGATCAGTTGAGGTCCCCATCCTGAGCCAGTTGTGATGGCTGCTGCGTCCCAGCCCGACCCACTGGTTCTGACCCACCCGACCCTTCCTGACCTGACCCAGTCTGTCCCGTCCCATCTTAACCCAGCTGGTCCCATCCCAACTGATCCCGTCTTGTCTAAACACAACCCATCAATTCAGTCCTGATCTGGTGAATCCTGTCTAATCCTAACCTGATCTGACCCACTGCATCCTGACTCATTCCAATCTGACCCATCCCAACCTGACACATTCTGTTCTATCCTGATCTGTCCCACTGATCCAGCTGAACCCGACCTATCCCACCTCATCCCAGTCCGACTCATCTCATCCCAAACAGTCCCATCCCAATGTGACCTGACCCATTCCAATCCATTCCATCCCAATGCAACCCATCTTATTCTATCCTGACCCATCCCATACCGATCTAAGTAGACCCCTCCTGACCCATCCCATTTCATCCTGTCCCAATCCGACCTATCTCATCCCAAACCACCCCCGCCCCATCCTGATCCAATCTGTTGTGTCTCGAATCATCCCATCCCATCCCATCCCATCCCATCCCATCATCTCATCCCATTCTATCCCATCCGCCCCAGCCCATCCCATTCAGCACGTCCCTGTGGCACTCACGGGCGGCAGTCCCTGCTCCACGTCTTCGGGCCCCGCTCGGGCGATGGGTACCTTCTCCGAGCCCTCGGCCATGGCTGCAGCAGCGGCTGCCCCGGGCTCCCCGCTCCCCGCCGGGCAGCACCGCCCCAGCCCGGCCCCAGCACCTCCCCTGCCCGGACAGAGAACGCTCCTCTCCCTCCGGGCCGCACCCCCAGGAGGAGGGGAGTGGGGATGTGGGGCCCAGGGGCAGTGCTGGAGAGCTGGGAGGGGGAGTGATGGAGGGGGAATGAATGTCCACGCAGTGAGTACCGCGCTGGACTGCTGTGGAGAGGTGCCCCTATTACTTATTATTACTATTTACTACCCTTGCAGCGGTAGTAAAAACTTCTTATTTTATTTTATTTATTATTATTATTTTAAATATAGTAGCTTTTTTAACTACA
>PPHD01023631.1:0-12401 GCA_002909625.1 Bambusicola thoracicus
GAGGTGCGGCCTCACCAGTGCTGAGTACAGGGGGATAATTACTTCCCTGTTCCTGCTGGCCACACTATTTTTGATACAAGCCACGATGCCACTGGCCTTCTTGGCCTAGTGAACATCAGAAAGAGAACACTGAACTTCCCTACCTACCCACTTCCTTACTATCTACAGCAAAGGCCTACTAGTAGAAGACCTTATTTCTGTTATTCAGTGAGGTAAATGATAGTCGAACATATTAAAAGATGCTACAATGCTACAAATAACTAAGAGAATTCAGTAAGTCACATACACTAGGAAGTTTTGATGGTTGGGCAAGACAACAAGAAATGACAAAATACTACAAGCACTTCTTTTCTCCTTACACCTTCAGACAAAAAAAAAAAAAAAAAAAAAAAACAAAAAAAACAAAACACATTTTGTTGAGTATTAACTAAAAAGAACTATGTTGTCTTCCAAAGAATGTTTATTTATTAGGCTGATTTGGGGGCTTTGTTTGTTTATTTTAAAGACAACCAAACACAACACTCCATGTTCTTTACTTAAGAACAACTTTGCTTGGTAATGTTTAATTGACTAATTTTGGTAGCAGTGCACTACTTATAAAAATGAATATTATTCTAAAATAAAGCAAGCAAGGTGCTTGAAAGATTGTTAACTTTTTAGTGGTAAAATTACCAAAGAAAAGAAGGCAGTTACTATGTATCTAAGGAAGTGCAGCTTTATTTTTGCTCAAATTTACACAGCTGGTATATGTTGCCTGATATATCTTTATTTCTACACAAATCAGAGCCAAACCATAGATAGTGAGTGTTAATGGGAATTTATTGTGGAAGTTTTAAAAGCGTAAGTAAGATATATCAAAAAAAAAGAGATTAAGAATTTCAAAAACTGCTCAATATTTTTGAACAGTTTTTGAAATTTTCCATCCTAGCATCAGTCTTACCTCCTCTATAGTCAATATGTGCAGAGATGTAGATCTGAGTTGCTATTCATCCCTTTGAAAATCTCCCTCATATTTGCAAGAAAACTGAATGGGGAATTCTGTCCAGTTTCAACCAGTATTTACTGAGCAATTCTGTAATTCCACACAATTAGTTTGAATATATAACTTATGTGATGACTCAGCCAAATCTCAAATTGTTGCATGATACTCAAAAATCAATACGCTGTGTTTGTTTAAATAAATCACATCAGGACATTAAAAAGAGATAAAAAGATTCTTCCAGGCAGTGAAAATCAACTGGTTTGGGGTTCAAATGACTGAAAAAAACTTTATCCATAATGTTAATTCAGTTATTGTAATAGGCTTACAAAATAAAACATTAAGATGCCTTAGTTTAGCAATAAAATGTTTATTTTATAACACAAGCAAAGTAGATAGGGAAAGAACTAAAGTAAGTAATTTTCTTCTTTATTTTGGTTTCCTTCCCCTGTGTAAATACTGGAAGTTGGCACATAAAACAATATTGCTGTAAAAGCTTTTGCCATTCCTCTGTACTTCATCTTTGAATTTCCATCAAACTTTTCCATTTAGCTTTCCCCCCCCCCTTCTTTTTTAGGTATTCACAATAGATCAAGAATCTGTACACAGATTCACAGTATGGCATTTAAAGAGCTTGCAGTTCACCGTAATGATCTTCCTACGTTAGAGAAAAGATGGAGTACTACAGTAAGATCAGTCATACAAATATGCAGGCTGTTTTCATCTTTTACCTTGCTGTCTTTGAAAGCAGTAGCACCACTCATTGTTAGATATCAAACTATCCTTGTATGTGTCACAAGAATTGAAGAATGCCCTTGTGCATGGCTCATTCTTGTCAAGGTAAATGCTTCCAAGTTCTGACTGGTCCAACAACAGGTCGTAGTTCGTATCAAGCCTGTTGAACATCCAGCCAAGGGAGTCTTTGCAAATTGGCAAAATGCTGGTATCAAATCCTAGGAGCCAAAAATAAAAATAAAAATAAATCAGATAACAGGAAAGATAAAGCAGGTGCTGAGCTCAGCCACCACAAAAGCATGCTGTATCATAGAAATTGCTCCAGTGCTACAAGGATACAGTACATAAGCAGTGTATGTCATTGAAATTCCATGTATAAATTACACTTCATTTTAAAATATCATTAAGTCAATCTGCTTGAAATAAATGCTGTCATCAGTCTCAAAGCAGTTAGAAATACGAGCCTTTTAGTCAAATATTACACCTATAGCACATGTAGTATGTACAGTAATGAACGATCTATGATTTCCCATTAAATAATTTTTGTTGAAGAATTTTCGTGGTGATAAACATCAGGAGAGTGAAGCAAAGTTGAAGTGGCATGCAAAGTTCACAAAACTAAGAAAAGACTAAATACCAAGAAACTTACTGGAGTGCACTTGTTTCTTCCTATAACGTATACTCAGCTGAGTGACAAAGAATCTTCATACTGTCTCAGCAGTGCTTAGAAAATTCTGACATTCTAGCTTTATCTGATGCACTATACATCTCAGGGGAGGCATGCAAAGAGGGACTACTAAGAGCAGCCCATTTCCAGTATAAGAGCTACCTGTACAGCTTGCTTAAACTGTTCACTGGTAACAGGGCCACCAGGAAGAGGTTGAATTAATTATTCCTGTAGCCAGACCTCAGATTTCACGTATTCTATCAGCTGTAAAGTACAAGCAAACTTGCATATAGACATGGAGGGGAAATTCATGAACTGACAGGCCTCTCACAAACATGTAAGCTGCATTTAACAGAGATTTTTTCCTATTTATGTGCCATGTATCCTGCCATGGTGAATGTGGTAAAACACTTGACTGTACATCCTAATGGACAAGAAGATTAGGTGATTATGACAAGATTTTACTGAATGGCTTTTCAGCTAAAATCAAGCAATGAAAAGATGAGACGTGACTATGGCTACAGAGAAGTTGATGTGAGAGTTCCAATTAGCATACAGAAATTCCCAGCTTCTACTACTGTTAAAATCGAGCTGTTGTTCTGAAAACAATACAGAAATCTGAAAAATAGCTATCTACTTCTAAAACAAGCCAAATTGGAGAATTCAGAAACCTGACTTCTTTAGTTTTCTTTAGATATATATGCATGTGGAAACATCCAGGTTGTGGCAGAACAACCATTTCAGAAAGGAAAATGACCAACCACACAAACCCCCTTCTCCCTACAAATCCTAAATAAATGATGCCTTTTGCTTGAGTTAATCTTGCTCCCTGATGGCTTGTTGCATTCACTATCATTTCTGCTTGATACGAAAAAGAAAAAAATTGCAATCCTTTTGACACTGATTATACTGATACGTTTAACACAATGTAAAAATAACCGTGAAGCATCCAAGAAAAGGACACTCTTCCTTACTCTCCAGCTTCTGGCAAAACACCAAGACAAAACAACTTATTTTTCTGTGGACTATGGAGAGCAGAGACAGACAAAACCAGACTGAATGTACAAGGATACACCAGTACATGTGTTATTCACCTTCATCTGTAAAAGACATCAAAATTATTTAACAAGTTTTCCAATTTGAAAAAATTTGGAACGTTCTTCCACCTTAAAACATTTTTTCTAAGGACAAATTTTCAGTATAGCTTTATTTACCTCTCAGGCTCTGTTCCTGAAGGCCTCTTAACACTTCCCAGACACTTCTCTTTCCTCTGCTAGTCCTGCTTTCAGCTAGAGATCCTCCACAAGACCTTAGATTCAGAAAGTGCTTGATATGAAACATACCATTTCCTATCCTGCCTTTTGTGTACCTGTATGAAGGGAGGAATTACTCTTGTGCTCATAAAATTTTTCTGATTTTGGCATTCTTGCAAGCTCACCAGACTGTAAGAAAAGTTGCGGAAAAAGAGCAACCATGAGGAGAAGACAGAGGTTTTATTGAATAAGATGCTAGCAAGAATAGAAGACAAAAGTATTCCAAATGTGTATTCAGGGATGAATTTTTTTGTCAAACTAGATAATTGTGTAGAAGAGTACATCAGTATGTGGAATTTCAGCATTAGTCTAGTGAAAGAGGTATCATTTTCAAGTTTGGTACACGGTTTATGCAAAACATGCTGGAAGAATAAATCCACTGAAGTACACCCTTAAATATATTGTCATCTAGGATACTAGAAGCAAGTGTTATATATGCAATAAACTCTTCTAAGGAAAAGAAAAACAACCAAACAAAGCCCACCAAACACTCTGCTTATTTCATTTCTAGTAGTCAATTTCAATTTTTATCCTAAAAAGAAATACATTTATCTGAGGTATGTTGAAAGGCCACTTAGAATTTCAAAGGTTTTGTGCATCACTAAATTATGGTGTGGAATAAAATTACACGTCTTCAAAAGGTTGTATTCTGGAGTTTTTTTCCATTAGCTAGCAATTTCAGTTCATCCTCTACTCCAATTCCCCAAAATTTTCTCTCTTCCGTACAGCTTTTATATTTTAAAAAAGTGTCCAGTAGTGATGGCCCACTGGCTTTCCAAGAAAATTCTGTATAACAAACTTCTTATGTTAGTTCAGAGCCTGAAAAATAATATCTACTTACATTAAAACTGTCATAACCTACCTATTTATTAGTATCAGGTTTCCAACCATCAACACATATTCACCATGCCTGCTAAATCACATCCCTCGGTGCCTTTTCTTGAACATCTCCAGGGATGGTGACTCCACCATCTTCCCAGGCCGCAAATTCCAGTGCCCTCTCTTAGTGCAACCTGAGTCCATTGCCTCTCATCCTCTCTCTATTACATGGGAGAAGAAGTTGTCCACTACCTTGTTACAAAATCCCTTCAGGTAGCCATACACTATTATTTAAAATTATTTCTTCCTTTGGTATTTACAATCGTAGCGTTTTAAATAGAGAAAATCACATATCTTCTTTGCTTTCATTTTGCTAAATGAAACAAGTTGCATTGCGGTACTGTAGAGAAATGTTTGAAGTCTATGTCAAATACTACTTTAGGTGAAATAAATAAAAATGGCTGAAGTACTTCGAAATAAACTAGGCTTGTGTTGACAGAGACAAAAAATGACTTTGCTTAAGTTAAAAACAAGCTGTCCACCTACTCTACAACTGTTATACCACACCAAGATCATTACCTGAGTTCTGTGTTCATAAGATCTACTCTTAAAAGGTTACTATGTTGATGTCAAATAAGCAACTGGGAAAACTTAGGATGATCATTTCATTCTGCAATGATCTTCTACCTCTACTACAATATTGAGAAATCAATACACCTCTTATTCTCAAAGGTGATAGACTTCAGAAAAAAAGACTCAGCAAAGCACTTAAGAAAACCTGATGTGGTTTGACGCAAGGTGCATTAACACTAAGTGACCCAGAACTAGAAATAAATTGCTCCAAATCACGGACTACATATACTTTTACTTTGAGAGCCAAGTGGAATGCTGTTCTTAGACATTTTTTCACAGTTGTAATACAAAACAAACTGAAGAAAGTGAAGGGGAAGAATTAGTATAGTAAAAGGGTAGTAATTTATTCTTGCTAATGATCCAGAATATCATATTGAGGAGAGCAAAACTGCTGCTCAGATGTCTGAATTAGTGGAAAAATTCTTTCTCTCTCTCATTTTAAGCTCTTATTTGAAATCTATTTCCATATATGATAATGAAGGGGGCTTTTATGTAGCTATTTCTGAACATTGAGTAAATCTAGTAAAGGTGAACAAAAGAAGTATTAAGGGTTTAGCTTTATTTCATCTAATGCATATACTGCAAAAGAACTTGATTAAAAAAAAATGTGAAGTACCAGCATAAGCTCCTTTCCCCAGCCAAAACAGTCCCAAGGGAAATACTACTGACGAGCCTCACTCATGGCTTAAACATTAGCATCCAAAACGTTACGTTGAAAGGAACCAGCAAAAAAATGATCCTACATTTCTGATTATTTTTCAGGAGAGAATTTCAAATCATGGCAATCATAATCTGCTTTTCAATGTAAAAATATTATTTGCTTGGTTATTATGCTCATAAGAAATAAATCCTTGTGTATGTTGAGGAAGATAGCTTTTGTAATTGTTTATGTGGAAATCAAAATAGCATACATACATATGGCTCACATAGTGTATTATGTAAAGTTGTTTATACGTGTCAAGGAAAGCAAAAGGCGTGATTCTTTCTGCTACTAGCTCACTGTCCAGCACAATAAAAAGCACTGACAAATCACACAAGTGAATAAACACAATGTGCTCCATGCATGAGAGCAAACTACTGTCTAAACCACAGTCTTTACTTGTTCAGCTAGCAAGCTGCATAGCCAGAATGTCTGCACTTGTGATGTTTTTTTATCATATACAGGTTATCAGAAAACTTTATGTTAACAATATCTCACACACACTGCACAAGCTGGGAACAAGTTTTCCTTCTCAGTGTAGTTTTACCAGAACATCTCTGAGCAAAGACTAAACTTAAGGGATGTATGGGATCTGTTGAGTAACAGCCTGAACCACTGATTGAGCACCTGGGGAAAGGAACTGGTTAGCTCTGGGAGCACAGGTGAAGGCAATTCATCTGTGTGACTGGAAGCACTAGTGTTTGGGCTGTTATGAAGCAGCAACCATGAACATAACCATCAGTGTGAACTATTCAACAGTTGAAATAATTCTGAATAGTACTATCACTTTTCACCCCCTCTGCCTTGGTCAGAAGGACTGTGCCCAAGACTTTTAATAAATCCTGTCACAAGTGTCAAAAAAAAAAAAAAAAAAAAAAAAGACTGAAACAGGTAAAAGAAACTAAATGCAAACAGACAACCAGAAAGGATGTCACAAATTGCTTTTTGAAGTTCACAACAGTTTCTCAGCAAAGAAGGAACTCTGACAAGAATAAAAGCCTGAGGGTGAGGATGCCATAACAGATTTTTAACTCCTCAATGGTCATGAACAAGTCCAGGGCTCTGCTGAAATAATCACGACTATGAATGGGGAGGTTGCATTCAGGTAGCTGTTTTTCCTTTTTTTTTTTTTGTAGCTGTTGGTACGTATAGGTCCTTGGTCATGCAATATGTATAAGGTCTCTACATATGGTCAATGAGTTCTTTGCATCATTTGTTTCTAGATGCAGATGTCACACGCCCCTAAAATAGGGGCTGGACTGTTTAATCCTGATTATCATTAGGAATTAAGATGCCTGATATTTTAGATCTACTAAGACTTTGGAGACCAACTTCTGAGCGACTTGATCAGAGCTTATCCAGAGCTTGTATCTTGAAGAACAGATGTAAGAATTTCTTAATAGTATCAGAAAGTATACTACCATGTTGAATAATTATCATTCCTTTTCTTATTTGTGTTTCTACAGGGACACAGGCACAATGTTTTCTTTTGAACTATTAAGTGACCACTTGATTTGAAAAGCCAACCAACCACTCTGGACACAGGAGATCAGGACTTGTCATGCACAGGAGCTTCCTGGGGAGACAAATGCCATCATTCTCAGTGTTCCCCCTCCTTGCTTTTCACCGCAGCCTTTATTTCTGAGCATGATACCGAACATCCATTTGGCCAGTCTGGGTCAGCTGTCCTGATTTTGTCCCTTCCCAACTCCTTGTGCACTCCCCAGCCCCATGCTGGTGGGGCAGCGTGAGGAGGACAAATGCTTTTGCCTCTGTGCAAGCACTGCTTGGCAACATCTAAATATTGGTGCACTGTCACCTTTATTTTCAACAAAAATCCAAAACATAGCATCATACAACTAAGAAAATTAACTCTGCCAGCCAAAAACATGAAAGGCTCCTAAAAAGTTTGGCTGCACTTCTGACCTCATGACTATTTTGACCCGTGCTCATTTAACCCTTCACTAAAGTGATTATTCAGCAAGAAATAGAACCCTACGTAGTGCTTGAGCTGGGCTTTAACTGAGTGACGTGGTAACATTAGTTATATAATTAGGTACATTTATTACTATACAATAAATGCTTCTATAAGAGTCTCACAATTTTTCTTTTCCTGTTGCTTTTACTCCTAGATAAGAACACACGGCAGTTATGTGCACCAACTGGAAATATGTTATGTTTTTTTCCGGATCGAGGAAGTAACATTCCTCCGCTACCACTGGACCTCAGAGTTTTTCTCAGTGGTAGGAAAAGTATTCCCAGATATGAAGCAATCATCTTTAATTCATTCCAGAATTATTTTACCATGAAAAAAACAGAAAAAGAAACCCAAGCACTTAAAATATTAATAATGAACAAACTAAGCTGGGCAGACCGTGGCGATCAAGTTCTGTGAAACCTGATCTCAGGTGGAATCCAAGTTTGCTCTTCATATTAAAGTAAGGTAGAATTTTAAGACTTAAAAAAATCTAATTTGGCTCTCCTCCACTGTAGGACATCACTCATAAAACTATTAATGCATATTTAATTGCTATTTTAAATAAATATTATATTTTAAATCTTTACTAATTTCTACAACATGAATGGCAGCTGCCGTATACTCTCACGAATAAGAATTTGGCCAAACAGCTTTGAAGTTTCAAGTGAGCAACGTGTATCTGAACTAAGTCATACAGCTCTGCTTCATAAACAAGAAATTAACTTTAGAAAAGCACAAAGTTATGGCTTCATGCACATGCCTGTTAAAAACACAATAATAAGGCAAGTATTATGAAAAACCATCAAAGAGAACATCAAATAATGCAAGGAGAAGTCTCTTACTGGTTCTTTCAGGCCTTTGAACAATCCTAGTCTTCTTATTCTGAATTCCGCTTTCATGAAGTGCCTTAAACCAGTCTCTCAACCTGTTTGCAATCTCCCTAAATTCCAGGTCACTGCAAACTGAAAAACAAAATGCAAAATGTTAAACTTTTTTTCTCCTGCATGCTAAATAGAACTCTTCAAATTATACTTAACAAAAGTAAAACATGTAAAACAATACAGACGCGTATGTTCCAGAATTTGCTTTCCTTCATAAAACTCACTTTCATTACTTAGGTTGGCCTTCAAAGCCCAATTAGGGTTCTGAGAAATAGAATTATTATATATGTGTAAATATTTTTATGTGTAAAGATGTATGAAATATGTCTATCAGCTGACAAAACCATTTGCAAGCTACTGCACATAACTGTAACAGTTCTAGCAAGATATTCTCACATCTTACTCTAGAAGGCTGCATGATAAACCCAGGATGGTGTTTTAGAGGTTCAATTCTACGTTCAGTGAGCAGTAGTACAGTAAGCCCTACCAGAAGATGTTGGAGATGTATACAGCTAATGCAGAAACACTTCCCTTGCTTTCCTACACTGAAATGTGAATGAAAGGAAATGGTGTTGACGGAAAAGGTGCTTCAAGAATGCCCTGAAAGTTCATTTGATTGGATTCGGTTTTAAAAGCCAAGGATCAAGAACACTTACTTGCAACAGGCAACAGACCTTGGTGACTGAAAGGATGGTTTCTTTAATAAGAAACAGCAAAGACAGAGAAAGCACACAAGGCTAAAGAGACAACCTGTAGCAACAAGAGCAGTGCAGCAGAGAGCACGAGATAGGTAGCAGACTGGCTTGAGGATTGTACAGTAATTGTAATACTGTAGAATATCATAGAAGAAACAGAAAACAGAGCTGTGCATGGATAAGGCCTGTCCCTTCTCCATTAAGCTGTTGGAGAAGGTGGCAAAGAAAATGTGTGCTTGGAGATGTCCTTTCTAGAACGCTGCTCTTCCACTTTCAAGTGTTTGACAAAAACTGGGTATACAGTTCCCTCATCAACAGGTACAATTTTCAGGAGATATCAGCACAAACCTGAGCAAGGGGAAGTCCAGACTGAATGTCAGGAAAGAATTCTTTACTGTGAGAGTGGTCAAACATTGGAACAGGCTTTCCTAGAGTGGCTGTTGATGCACCATGCCTGTCAGTGTTCATGCGACATCTGGACAATACCCTCAACAACGTACTTTAACATTTGGATAGCGTTCAGACAGTTTGACCTGATGATCTTTGTAGGTCCATTCCAACAGTACTATTCTAGAGTCTACAGTCATATTCTGCATTCTGATTTATTGGATCATTTTCCAAGTCTACCCGTAACTGACTACGCTACAACCTGAGGCATTAAGCCTCCACAGCAATGATTTTGAAAATAAATCTCTAGTTCAGCTTGCTTTTCCTTTATTATTGTCCTGGTTTTGTCAGTATTCCATATCATGACATCATGAAACAGGCTGTTTGGGTGCAGAGGCACAGTGCACTGCAGAGCTATGTTTCTCTAGCAGCCTCATGTAAGTTCTGACTCTCAAGAAGAAGATACACTGGAATGTACTGCATTTTCCACGAGCCTCCACATGATTTCCAATTCTGAGTAATTTATTTTTGGGGCATTTTGATTTATAACTCTTATTTATTCTGTATTATCTCACATTCCTTTTAATAATTTAGCTTCTTTTATCTCAATCAGTTTTTTTTCCCTCTTCCTTCCCCCTCCTCCTTTCGCTGGAGGGGAGGAGAGGAGGAGTGTTGTGTGATTAACTCTTAAAACTGCAACAATTATGTAACAATCTGTAATACTTGGTGACATAACTTTCAGCACACTTTAATAAATTAAATAACACCTATTTTATTTGACTAAGATTGAAACAGGTCACCATGTCAACAACAGAAGGCACCTCCGCACTTTGTTTTTCATAATTTGCTTAAAACCTCTCTCAAGACTTTGATTCTCTCCATGGAAGACTTAGGTATAACATATGCTCATAATACATACAAATTGATTATTTATTAAAACTCAGACTGTGCTTTTTTCTTGTGTACCAGCACCAACTGTGGTTTGTTTTTTCCCCCTTGGATAATTCAACAGGGCAATAGAGAAAGAATTGTCACTGATCAATGGGTATGTATATTCAAAGATGTCATCCTTTGACAACCAGATGAAAATCTCCTGAGCCAAGATCCACCTCATACCTCAAGCTTGTGGTATTTCTATACTGCTACAATGATGACATCTTCCATTCTAAATCTTGCATCGGGTGACAGGCCAGAATAAAGAATCTGACTTGGAACAATGACCTTCTTTAATTTTCCCTTCCATTAACAGAAGAAAAATCATAACATGGTCTCCTCTAACTACCCTTCCTAGGTTTAACAGAAAAACTTTTAGAATTGAATTAAAGGGTGTGGAATATAGTACATGAGCCTGGCTATTTTGGTCTACGTCTAATTAACCTCTGATTCAAGGAGTGCTGGATATAAGTAAGAAGTTCTATTTCAATAATATTAACTGAAAGAAGTACATGACAACTGTGTGATGGAGAGATGTATGACTTCTCCACTTTTTAGAAGCAGTCAATTAGACATAATTAAGCTCATCATAAGTCCATTTAGATGTGAAAATGAAGCATTGGGAAAAGGCAACAGTGCTTCTTTGACTATGTGTAAGATACTGCTTGCAGTTTCACTATCTGACGCTAGCCACTGCTGTTTATAATATAACGTAAAGCGACATTTTCTGTGCTCTTGTGAATTATCTTCCTTTCAAAATGAATGTACATATGGCACATTCTGGGCATCGGGCACATCTTGTATCAGTTCTCAGATTAGGAGCGTACTTCCAACTTCAATTTCTTATAACCCTTTTCCCAAACTTTGCTTGACATTTTAAATTACGAGTTCTAGATCAAAATAAAGAATGAGAAAATTATAATCTTTTTGTTGCTGTTGTTACTTTTACAGATTTTGGTACCTTGATCATAGGAACAGATCATTTTCAAAAATCAAGGCAATGCAAAACAAGCTGATTATAACTGTCATTTGATTATTTTACACCCCATAGCTACTCAAGTGCTGGAGTCAGCTCTCAAACACAGCAGGTAATTACATTTACCCTATTATCAATTTAAATGCACAGTGAATTTTTAGTTCATAACACTTCTAATATGTCAAGTAAAACCAGATGTCTTCTATAACTGAAATATACATGAGAGATGCAGCAGAACTACAGTGATGTGGACAATTAATAATTTACATAGACAAAGTGTGCTCTTACCAAGCGTGAGTTTATAAAAATATCACATATCTTAATATTTGATTATCACAGTTTTTTTAATCAACATTAATCAACATTAAATTACTAACATCTCAAAAGAAGACATAAGCATTTCAGAAATATAAGACAATCTTATGAAAAAAATATATATTTATATTATGCTAACCGGGAAAAATAAAGGCCAAGACTACTCTAACACGAGAATTATAACATTTTTTTAAAAGACCTTATTCTGGAAAATGACAAAGCAGAATACAGATTTACATAAGTAGAATCATAGAATCATAGAATCGCTAAGGTTGGAAAAGACCCACAGGATCATCCAGTCCAACTGTTCGCCCTTCACCAATGGTTCTCGCTAAACTCAACACAACATCCAAATACTCTTTGAACACCACCCAGGCTTGGTGACTCCAC
>PPHD01023632.1:0-12401 GCA_002909625.1 Bambusicola thoracicus
TGTTGCTTTCTTGTTAAGAACGTTTCCAGTTAAAATACTCGTTCATTTTTAAGGGAATGGAAGGCTATAAGCGTGTTAGCAAAGAAAGCTTTGCCCAAGTTCAGAGTTGTGTAACCAACTGCAGTTGTAAACCTGGCACTACTTCGGGGGGTTGTTGTTTTTCATAGTGTTCTCTTTGGATCTACTCATGTGCCCCTGGTACCTTCATTTAAGCGCGTGCCAGTGTCAGTGCCTTTGATTCTGACAGTGTTCCAAGCAAACTGCTTGCTTACAGTGCTGTATGTATAAGATGTGATGGTTTCATCTATTAGGAAGCAAGCATGAGGACTGCATGTCTTGCATGAGAATGTCTGTCATTTCAGAAACTCTTTCAGAAGCTTGTGTTTCTTCTGTTCAATTTAAATAGAAGAAACAACCAACAGTAAAGTACCAGTAACTAGCCCAAATTACACATAATCCGACTTAATGATCCAAGCCTCCTTAATCAAACTCATGTTAATGAGGCTGAAATAGAGCCTTGTACCTTACAAGGCTGCCTGTGGCAGGACCTGTACAGCACAAAAGTTTATTAGCTTTGCTTTCTATTTGAAGAAAGTGTGTGGAGATGGGCAGTTAACTTTGTCATGCTCACTGAACTGGGCATTTTGTTTTTGATTTGTTTCTAAATAATTCAATGCTTTCAAAATTTATTTGCAGTATTTGCTCACTTCACATCTAAAACACTGAAAACCATTCCATTTAGCAAACCAAAATTAATCCCTACTAATTTATTCAATAGCTCTTAAGTTAATTCCTTTACATTGAATACTCCATAGTATTATTTCAGCCTTGGTGTTCTTTACTACCTTTTTTTTTTTTTCTGTGTGCTTTCTCCACTTTCTCCTTTGTTTCTGATCCCAGAACGCACTGAACGCTCCTTCTGGGTCTGATCTCAGTTAAGCTCTTTCCCAACACTGAAAGTGGCTGTTTTTTGGAACTTCTTGGGCTGCCAGTATCCTTTATTCACCTTTACACCTAAGTAACACAAAATGGCAGAAGTAACTCAGATTGCTTACTCTGAGACCTTCTTTTTTCCTGCTAAATCAATAAAATGTTCATTATTGTATTTCCTAGTTAAATTTTCTACAATCCTGGTGACACTAATAGGCATTGTTTACTTCAGGATCTTTTATCAAAATATCAACAATATATGTGCTTGAACAACCTCAAGCTGATGTGTTGCAAGATGCACGTGCCATCTCCTGGTCACTGATATTACCACATGCAACTTAAAACATTTAATTTTCATAAGCTTCTTTTCATCATCCTGATTTCAGACAGCAAAACTTATCTTCACCAATTTCACGTGTGAAGTCTATATGTGACACTGTGAATACAAAATCACTGAAAGACCAACATGATAGTGAAAAGCTGTGCTCAGTGAGTCCTGGGGGAGGGCTTCACCTCACAAAAAGACCATGAATTCAATACTTTGAAGAACTTAACACTGAGTAAAGCAAATGGCAACCTTGAAAGCAGTTTCAATTTGAATTTATCTGTTCCAATCACGTCTTCAGTTTATGATAAGCAATATCTTCTTTCATTTCAGTACGCATACATGTGCTAGAGAACAGCAAACAGATACAGCCAAACATCTGCACTGTGTCTTGATATTTTCCTCAGGAAAGGCATAAGCACAAATGTAAGATTTATCTTTGCAAAAACTACCATTAATAAAATGAAAGTAAACCCTTTTACAAAGAATGGGTGTTAGGAATCATTAACCACTTACACACTGAATTACAGCTGTCTATTCCCTTTTGTGAGTTCCAAAGATGTAGAATGTAGCCCTCCTCTGTAAGAAGCAATAGGTAGACTTTTTTTTTTTTTTTTTAATTTTCAGACAGTTGTAAAATATGTTTCACAGACAGGAAGGCAGTTACATTAACACTTGCTCACTCCAGGCCACCAAAGAAACTGTGGAAGAGATATTACTGCAGACTTGAACCACCTCTGATGGCACAAGAAAAACACATGTTCAAAACTGGGGCCAGGTTGGCATTCATGGAAAAAATAAAGCTGACAGATACGTTCTTAGCACTTCAGGAATGATTTTATGGTTGCAGTAAAGCACACAGAACACACCAACCTACACCTACCAAAATCAGTGTTGTCATTACTTTACTTGAACTTGAAATAAGAAAACCAGCCTAATTCTCTTCATTTTCAGCATCGAGCATCAGAGCAGAACTGTCACTGTTCAGTGGGACCTTACCAGTAATAAGCCTGCAAAACTTCTCAAAAGTGCCACAGAGCTGTTTTACTTTGGGAACAGAAAAAAAATTTCTGAGAGGTATATAAACCACATTTCCACTGACAAATGGCTCCGTGCTTTTTTCAACAGGCAGTGTTTCAACATCTGCTGAAAAACAGTTCACTGAACATTGCAGCTTCAATTTTCTCTCTGTAGGATCATCATTATATTCTTCATGTTCTGACAATAAATGGTCCAGCAGACTTCGCTTAATGAGTTGTGCTCTGAACATAACTTCACTGACCACTGCGTTCTGCAGGTACTTCTCATCTGTAAGGCTTGGATACACTGCTTTGAAGACCTTTACAACATGTGGCAACACACAGAACAGTTATTATAGTAGATTCAGATTGTAAACACTTGTCAAAAAACTTCCACAATGCAAATATATTTTGATTCAATCCTGTTTCATTTTTGACATATTTTCAAAGACAAAAAAACTACATAGTGTGACTTGATTTCATGTGTTGCTACTGCAACAGCAGATAGAAAAGTTAGCAGAACCTCAAAATAATAATAAAAATAACAATAACAGAGCTTGTACCTGCAAGTTGTACGCATAGATACAGCCAGGTAAAGCCCAGAAATTCCTTAATGCTTTTAATCCTTCTCTTACTTGTCCTATTAGTGATCATGAGGCACAGGCAGCAGTTCCCCACATACGAGGGTTCTAAATTCTTACAGAATCTCAGACTGCAAATATGCTTTTTCCAGAATCAACCACAAACATTTTCTCTCAAATGCAGCAAATCTTAAAAAAGCCCAACACTGTGACCTCAAAACCAGTGACCATGCTTTATACTGAGCTATTCTGTACTGTGAGGGTGGTAAGACACTGGAACAGGTTTCCCAGCGAGGTTGTGTACGCCCCCTCCCTGGAAGCACTCACAGCCAGGCTGGATGGGGCTTTGAGGAAGCTGGTCTAGAGGGAGGTGTCCCTGCCTACAGCAGGAGGATGGAACTGGATCATCTTAAAGGTCCCTTCCGACCCAAACCATTCTCCAGTGCTATGAGTCTATATCCCAAGAGGTTAAAGAAATCAGGTAGACAACTTCATTCCCACTAGTTTACTATTAAGTACTTTATACCAAAACGCTACCTGTGCTACCACTGAAGTTTGAACCTCTAACTATTGTTTTCTGATTAGATCCTTCACTGCTGATTTATTTGCACAGAATGATAACAAAATTTGACAGTCACAATTTTGATAAGAAACAAGACATAACATTCCCCTTATTTAAACTCAAAGGGTATTGATGTCAAAACCCACTACATAAGACTCTGTGACAAATCATAATGAAAGCAATTTTCACTCTATGGCAGTCACTTGAATTTATTTCCAGGTTTGTCTGTAGAGCATTAAAGAGCACTTTACAATTCTCTTAAGGAAAGTAGCTAAGAGGTAAGGATTCAAGTTCTTAGAACACCTTTATGGCTTAGAAACTACAAAAGACGGTCCTATGAAATTGAAATATATTTCACTTCACAGGACACTTGAAGATACATATACTTAAGCAAGGAAGTTATATGTTAAAATATGTTCAGTGAAATAATTCGAGGTCGTGTAAGTTTGGGAAAACAAAACATCAGTGTATTTCTGCATTATTACTTAATGCTATCTCTGAAGAAAAGTGTCTTTTTGATTATACTAGAAGGCACTTAGATGCATTAGGTTTTGCAGAATAGCACAACACAGCATTAGATATCATTTTGAATTCTCATTTCCTTCTCATCAACATAAGAGCAGAGAAGCGAGTCGCTGAGACCGATGTCCCTCAGCCACAGAGAACTACAGGTATCTAAAACAATCAGTCCAAGAAAGACTGAAAAACAAAAACCAACCTGATATACAGAATCCTTTCAAACAAAACATACAGTTGTTTTGTGCTAAAAAAAATAATTAAAAAATCCCAACAACAACAAACCAAAAATGCCCATCCACTACAGCATAAGAATCTATGCCTTTGTAAAAAGCATAGAGCAAAGGAGAACTTTTATTACGGGGTAGTAGTCCGGTAAAATAAGAATTGTTATCCATGTTGCTAATTAGTGAATAATCAAGGAGGCAAGGGCCTTCATACAATTAGGAACAAAAATCATGGACTCAGACACTTCTGATTGGTGCGTGTTAACCAGAGCTAAGACCAGACAGCAACAGTAGACCACAGAAAGAGCAGCTTCAATGGCTGTTTGTATAAACACTATATTTGTCCTCCTAAATGAAGAAAAGGATACTTACAGTTTTGTAAGCTGCTTCAGTGGGTTTCTCACGCTGCCCAGGTTCTCTGGTTTGAGGGTATTTTCTAACAAACACACCTATTTGGGTACAGAACCCAACATCTTCCATTCCTGTAGGGGGGCTCCCTACACCCGTGAATTCCACTGAGTACTCATAGCGTTTAGCAGTATCTTGAGCCCTAGGACAGAGAATGTATTCTGATCTTACTACATATTCAGTCTTTTAATGTGATAAAGACACACTCTCACAGATGAGAGAATGTGCCTGAAGATAAGCACTGTAACAGCTTTTGCTGGATCACAGCGATGATCATATTCCAACCACAGTCTGAATCATTTAGAGTCACAAATTTAGGCAACCAGAAATTACTATTACATCTCACACAATCCTCTCAGGTTTTTGTGTTTTGCTTAAATTCTTTCATCATGCCATGATTCAGTAAACCATACTTAACTTTTGTCAACACACTCCACTCCTGGAGTTATTATTTCATAAACCTGTTTGCACACTCTTTAAGAAATGTCTAGAGTAATCGAGTGCTTTGGTTACACACCATATATTACTGAGCACGCTTTGAGGTTTACATGAAGCTTTTGCATAGCAGGGCATTATTATGTGAAAATGCTTATTTTTAGTACTTCACACTTCAAACACATTAACTGTAATAATGATGTATTTTAAAAAAGTTTTAAATATTTTTCACAGAGCACTTAAAGAAAAAGCAAACCAGCTTATCATGAAACACAAAACCAAGAGAACACGCTTAAACACTTAAAACAGCAAAGTGACAATTCACCAGACCGGTTGGCGTCAAACACTTGACAGCAAACCATATGCACAAACCACTAAGAACATATTTAGCTATTCCACTTTCCCAAAACTTAGTACTCAAAGCTGTCTGCATATGATATTGAGTAAACTCACCAACTTTGAAACTGAGCTCGGTCCCATTCAAATTTGTGGTCTGGATGCCTGAAAACTGTCACTCCTGGAAGCAGCGTGTTGAATTCTGAATTTGGAGTACTGATCACAACCATGTTTGGAGCCATGAAACCAAACACCACTTCAGGAAATTTCTCTAGCTCTGATTCTTGCAGGTGCTCTATTCTGTAAATGTAAGTTTACACGTCTGTATAAAGATGTAACTACATTTTAACTTTCTTAACTGGTTCAAAACAAACAGCGCACATCTGTACTCTTTACTTGTAAGCCCAGGTCTGAAACATTAGCACTGGTAGTGCAGCTGGCTGGCAACTTCAAGATTTTTTTTGTCTTAGAAGACCTCGTCTTACATTTTTACTCTTTCATGCATCTCCTTTTGCTACCACGTGGTAGCACCACTGAAACACAACTTAGAAAATGCTGCATTATGCTTCTCTGTTTGAGAGGTTTGATCAACTATGTTTGGAGTACAGACAAAATTCCAAGTAAATCCTGATGAGTTCAGAAAAGCCTAGTGTGTTGGTCTAATACTCACAGTTCAATGCACGTTACCAAGTCAAAACCAAGCATGCAGGGATCTTTATGAGCAACTGAGCCTTGATGCAAAGTGACAGTGAGGGATCTTTCAGATGGCTCCAAATAATCAGCAGGAAGAGGAGTTAACCTATGCCTTAAAAAAAAAGAAAAAAAATAAAGCATTAAAAAAAAAAAACATAATACCACAAAAAGGACTTTATAACAAGAAAAGATTGCATGCAACTGTACTAGCAATGCCCTACTTAGATACTTAGCAAATCTGCACAATTTAATCATTTTACAGGGAAAAAAGAAAATTGCAATACACATACTTTTCATAACCAATTCAGTAGGATGCAAAGTGCAGAGCAGTTGATCCAACAGCTGTCCTTTTCTTTCAGAAAAACTTCCAATATTTTTAAGACATTTGCCCAGAGAAGATCCTGTAAATTCTGACAGCAGCTTAACTCTAGAAATACAATACTTCTGCTTTAAACATGCTTTACAGGGTTGGGGAGAAGTTATATATATTAATTTTTTTTTTTCAAATAAAAGACAATGAAAACTAAAAAAAATATGCAAAATTAAGTCTGAAAAATGACATCAGACAAAACACCAATCAACACAATGCTTCAAAAAAAAAAAAAATGCTAGGATTTTTTCATTCTTGAGAAAGAGCAAATGACAATGTCAGCACCTATAAACGAGATTTTTATGGAAACCATATTCAGCTTTCAGCTGAAATTAACTTGGAAGAAAGACTTTGGTGCTCCTCCAAACCCACCCTGTGCGTCAGGGGTGGCACGAGCTTGAAGCTGCAGAGCTTTCTCAGACACAAAACACTGAGTCAGCCCTCCATTTCAATAAGGTGATAAAAAACGAAGACCCAAAAAAGAAAGAGTTACACACTCATTTCAAAAAGGATCAGACTTACATACCACAGTGCACTTGTATATACAAATGGTATATTTCTCAGAAGCAAACACCTTCAGGGCCATGACCCAGACATATGCTGCATTAGGTGATGGTACAGCCCAACAATTCCCCCAGGAGAGCTGATACAGCTGGCATTGTAACCAATTAATAATGGACCGCTCTACATTTGACAGCTGGTATTTCTGCGTTTACTCTCATTTTGAAACTGTTGTTACTAAATCATACCACTAGGTCAAATCAAACAATCACCTTAAATTAAGACAATACAGAAGCTTACATTTTCTCTTTCATCACAGTTTCACAGATATCTAGCCCAGCTAGCACTTCAATGCAACTACAGAATTTCAGCATCCAGAGAAGCGTACAGTCAGCACATCCTAAATCCGCCACCTGTAAAATAGATGTTAGTCAGATAGAGCATTTGCACATTAAATGACTGGAGACTTCCATAAATATATTCTGTATTTATAACAAAAGCATTTTAATGATGTTTAACAATCATGACTATCCAAGCAAACTAGGCAAAGTTACAAAGTTTTTCAAAACCTGAGAATCCTACAAAATGTTTTTAAGTGGGGCAACTGTTTGATATTACAGTTATAAACTGTACGGCATCCCAGTAACTCGAGAGAATGTCTCCCATATAAAGGCATACGCCCTCAAATAACAAAAGGAGTGGTTGATGACCAGACCTTTACGACGGATAAAACTTGGTCTAACGTAATTCCAAACTCTGATCATCACTTCTCGACATCCATGTGAGCACTAATGTAAACCTGATACTATACGTGGACCTAAAAGCTCTAAAAGCTTTAAAAACAAAACAAAAACCACTATCATGATAGATAATTGAACCAAAATCCCCAACATTAAACCAAGACCAGAATGGTACTTGCTCTCCAAGATAGGCTAAGACACGTTTTCTTGTTTGTATTTTCCTGCTTCCCAGAAATTAACAATAAGTCATATTCATGCCTGAGAAACATCATCAAATGTCTCTTAAAGCAATTTGCTTTTAAGAATAGCTCCTCCAGTAGCCTTGATATCTATAATTAGGTCACCAGATTATCTAGTCATTTCCTGCTTTCCAGAGGTAATTAAAATTAGACATTTTTTCACTTATAATGCAAGAAGACAAAATATACCAACCTTTTTCGGTTTGTATTTTCTCACTAAATCTTGAACAAACTCATAACGTTGTTTGTATAACGGTGGTGTGAATTTAATCACTCCAGTAAACTGCTTTCCTTCAAAGTTCTTATCCATAGTATCTTGGTAAGCCTAAAAATACAAAAGTTAAGTCATTATTTTAAGTACGCTGTATCATATCAAAATACAGAATTGGCTATTGTCAGCATTGGTGAAGCCACAATTAAGGAGACAAAGATCTGACCTTTAGCAGTAGCAAAAAAAGGTATTGGCAAAAATGGGCCATAACCACCTCATCTACATGTAACATAAGTGTATGGTAACTGCTGAGTCACGGCTTAAACCATTGATTGAGCACCTGGGGAAAGGACCCGCTCAGCCCTGGGAGCACAGGTGAAGGCAATTCAGCTGTGGGACAGGAAGGGATGGAGCCTGGCTGCACCTCTCTTAGACCTCATTTAAAGGCCGACTGTGTTTAGAGAAAGGTTTCTTTCCTGCTATCTCTCTTTTGTGAAGCTTTCTCCTGTAAACCTGGAATCTTCTGATGCAGGTGAGCACTCTTTTTCCTTTCTTTCACAGCACCTTTGTATCATGCTGGTCCTTCTGTCATCACCTTCATTGTAATGCTTTTCCTATTATATTTATCTGTCCAAGTGTTACGTTAAGCAGCTTTTTTAATACGACAACTTTTACTTCGAAGCTATTTTATCTCAAATAATTACACTCATGTTATGTTGACACAGCTACAACATTATCTTGCATTGCTTTTCCATCAAGTACAGAAAAATAGTTTATCATTCAGGTAGCTGTTTTTAATTTTCCTTTATCTATGATCTGAGTTCTCTTCCTATGCAGGTGCTTATGTGCACGTGGCTCCCTGTGAGTTCTCCAACACAGTGAGCAGCAAAAATATCAGAAGAAGCGTTACGTTGCTGAAGAGGACCAGTTCTGCTGTGCCCAAGTTTTACAACCACCTAAACAATAGACTGTAGCCCTAGAGTCACAACCATCAGCCAACCTCCAACTCTCACACCTTGTAAAAACAACCACGTTTTAGCACATGAGAACACTTAACAAGAAATAATTCCCACTAGACTTAAGAACAAGGCCCTGGTGAATGAGGAACGCAATACAGGGAAACTGCTGACTAGGGAATCTCTGCAGGACCTGCTTGCGGGCATGCTCCCCAGCTGCCTCCTCAGCCCCCATGCAGCTGGCCTGTTTGTGCTGGTTTAAAGACATTCTGTATTTAGTAGGATACATTCCAGACAAAACATAAATAGTTAGCAGCAAACTAACTGTGTTGTTTATTGAATTACTAGGAAATGTACTCAAGGATGCTTGCAAATAGATTGCCCTGATGGTTTTCCAGGCATCTCAAGTTATTGGGATGACTGCCTCCTACTACATTTCTGTTTCTTTGCTTCTCAGGTTTTTAGCACTTATTCTTTGTCCATGTTCACTTCTGGTTCGAGTAGCAGACATCCAGAGCTGTCTACAGTGTCACAACTCCTTCCATCACTATACATAAGACAGCCTAAGAGGTCATAATCCAGAGTTTGATTTGCAAAAAGGCTCTAAAAAGTGCTGCAGTATAACCAAACTCTACCTGTGAGGGGAATTTACCTTAAACAATATACAAATGACATCACAGAATCAACTTTTTTTTTTTTCTATTTTCAGTTATGAAGTTTGGTTGGAAGATTGGGTCTTTCAAAGATTGGCATGGAGATGGAGGACACTGTTAACACTTTCAAGCTGCTGTGTGTTTCATCTTTTTCTCGCTAAGAAAAATGTTTGAAGGAGGTTTTCTGATTATTCCCTACATTATTCCCACAATGCAAAAAGTTGAATTTCTCTCATTCAGTCAGTTTGAAGTTGTTCCCTGCCCTTACGCAGTGACACATCTACTTAACAGTCTCAAGGAACCACAGGATAATTTACACTGGAAGGGACCTTAACAGGTTATGTAGCACAGTCCCCTGCTCACAGCAGATCCGAGTTGATCTGACCTGATTGAGTAGGTGGCAACCCCTCCCATGGCAAGGGGTCGGTGATCTGTAAGGTGCCTTCCAATCCAAGACATTCCAGGAATCTACGATTGCTCAGAGAACTCCGCTCAGAGGTACTTACCCTGTGTCAGTTTGAAATTGCAGATTGCAAATTCAACGTTCATTCAGTTCACTAAGCTCACAAATTAAGTGTGATGTTCTTAAATTAATCCCTCTGTACCAAAAAGAAAGCAAATAATTGTATGGGTATAATTAAGTAAAAGCATCTCACAGTAGAAAATGATGGATCGGGAAATCCTGAACTGCTGAAACTTATTTAATGCTTCCGCAATTAGGATGAGAAGAACAACTGTATGCAGTCCCTGTACTTCCTTTTTAAAGTTTCAATACACACAATTAGATATGATAGCACAAAAAAGGTAATTTTGGCACCGCTGCCAGAAAACACAGGGAAAATGGAATCCAACTATGCAAGAGCTAACAATCAAACCACACTCAGAGGATGTTTTATTTGTGACTGAATACTGTCATTTTTCTCCTCTGATTCAACTAACAGATTAGGCCTGTTCCAGATAAGACTCTGAAATAATCTGAGTGAGAAGTGGTCTCTTAAACACACATCACCAACATCTTCCTGTTTTTGATTACTTACTTTTCCTTACTTTTTGCAAATCAAAATCACTTCCTCCTTGCTGCTTTTTGCTTTCCCTCTGATTCTGTCTGAAGATGAGCTTGGATGCCTGGGAAAAGAAAAACTAATTTGAGGTCAATGGATCAACAGGTTCTAGATAAGTCTACTTAAGTCTGTAGCATCACCACTAAAGAGGGACTGTTCCACAAAGAAGTGAACTTACAGAGGAAGAACACTGAGTTTCTGGAACATATTGACTAAATGTTCCAGCAGGAAGAGAGAAATACGTGAGTAAACACTTTGGGTTATGTAAGTGATAACAAACACGAGCTGTCTTGAAGTGATTATGCAAGGCAAATGCAGCAAGTGCTCCAGGAGTCAACAGCACACCAAACGAATAACGCAACTTTCACAATGAAGTTGTGACCGTAACCAGCTGTCTGTGGAGTAGGTTATTCATGGCTGTAACGGTAGAATTCATTCTGCAATTAGGTTTGTTTAGTTTCCCATAAGATGAAGTGGATATTTACTGCTGAGCGACGCTGATAAGGGCGGCACAGTCCCGCAGTAACGGAGGTGGTGCAGGCTGAAGGAAAGCGGCCGAAGGAGCGTTACTGGCAGAGCACACGAGTGTGGCCGAGATAGCACAGCCGGCTCCTGCGAGATCCCCCTCGCTGCCACGGTGTGATAGTAACACGCTTCTAACGTAACAGTGCGGGCACTGCGCGAAGGCAGACTAAAAGACCGGAGAAAGGAGTCGCTCCTCCTAAGCTATGACCGTTCAACTGCTTTCAAAACGCGCGTTCCGCAGCTCAGCCGGCGGGTAACGCCAGGCCTGCCCTCAGCAACGGGCCGCGCACGCGGCGGCAGCAGCAGGACGACCTTTTGGCCACCGATAGGCGCATCCGCGCCTACTTGGGAGCTCGCAGAGCGCGGGCGGTAACCCGGAGACGCCCGCCCGCCCGCCGAGCCTGACAGAGGGGAACCGCGAAGCCTTTCTTTCACACGGCGGAGCAACGGCGCTCCACACCTCCCTCCGGGTGGGGCGGGCTCGGCCCTTCCTCACGTAGCCGAGCGCACGCGCGCAGCCGCGCTCCTCGCGGGGATTGGCCGGCTCGGGCCCGGAAGGCGCGGCCGTCACTTCCGCTGGGGTCGCCATCTTGTCAGCAGTTGGCGGAGGCAGCGTCCGACCCGGCAGCCCGCGCTCTGTTGTGGCGCGGCCGTTCGTTCGCCTCGTAGGCCGCGCGCCGCCGCCCCGCTACGGGCCCCGCCGCTATGGCCAACAACAGCCCCGCCGTCGGCGCCGGTAACTGCCAGGGGCAGCAGGCGGCCCAGCACCAGCCCGGCGCGGTGCCGCCGGCCCAGCAGCAGCTGCAGAGCGGAGCCCCCAAGCCGGCGGCTTCGGGCAAGCAGGGCAACGTGCTGCCGCTGTGGGGGAACGAGAAAACCATGAACCTCAACCCCATGATCCTCACCAACATTCTCTCGTCGCCCTATTTCAAGGTGCAGCTTTACGAGCTCAAAACGTACCACGAAGTGGTGGACGAGATCTACTTCAAGGTGAGGCTGCGGGCCGCGGCCTGTGCTCCGCGGGGCGCTGCTGGCGCCTGTCCCAAGCCGCCCGGGCCGACGGCTGGGAGTGGGTGGGCGGGGACTGCGGCCTTTGCCGGCTGCGTTCTGCCT
>PPHD01023633.1:0-12400 GCA_002909625.1 Bambusicola thoracicus
CTGTGCACTGACAGCTGGCTGCGGGTGTCACCAACACAGCCATCCTCCTTGGCAGAGCTGGCATCGGCGCACACCAGCCCCAGCTCCATCATCACTACCTGCTAGAAGTGGGAAGGATCCTGGGGCTGATGTCTGCCAGCACACACCTACGTGCCAGGAAAACCATAGCAACGTGAGCTCCAGGTCCGCTCTGCCTTCCCAAACCTCCCTCGAGAGTCCCCATTTGTGCGTCCCCATTCCTAACTGTCCCCAGCACTCACCCAGCTGCAGCTCACCAAACCCACACACCACGGTAGGGAGCAGCACGAGTGATCTTCAGTTCCAGACTCACATTGCTACTGTGCTCGCTATTAAAAGCTCCACGCAGAGCATGAGATTTCCTGCGTGCGGGGAGGAAGGTATCTGTTTTTAGAGCCTAATTTTATTGCTTCCCTAATGTATTAGCTGATGGACTGGAGCCACGGCAAACCGTGCCGTGAAAAGCACTCCTTTCCCTAAGAGCGTCTCCAGGGCATAACAACGGCTCTGGAGCTGGGACAGAGCCAAGATGCTTTCACCACCAAAGCTGGCATCGCCCCGGGACTGTGCACATGGCACAGCACCATGCTGGCAGCGCCTGGCACGGGAGGACGACGTGCCCGTGCAGCCCTGGCCTCCGACCGCACAGAGCTGCTGCTCTGCCTTGTGTATAAGTCAAAACCTGCACACTGCTTGTTACAGAGATGCTCGCTATTTTAACAGGCTGAAGTGGGAGAAGGGAAAGAGCTGCCAGCTCCCAGCTGGACTGTGCTGCGGGAGCTAATGGAGGATTAGCCCAGCAGCGTGTCTTTACAAATCGTTGGTTCCCAGAGCACACAAAGCAAAGCTCTGAGCGCCTCGGCGCAGAGGCAGAGACAATTACTTTGGGAAAACGGCTGTGCTTTCCAGCAGGGCGCACACAGATGGGACCCTGAGCACAGCCCTCCCTCCGCTGCTGCTGGCTGAGCCCCACTGCCCCCACTCTTGTGCATCCCAAAGCAGAGAGGGTTTGCAGAACAGGACTGCTCCAGATCCCTGCTGGCATGACCTGGAGCAAGGAAACTTATCTGCGAGAGGGGCGGCTGATGGGGATGGCTGCTCTGCTCAGGACAGCCTCTTCAAGGCGTCAGCCAACTCACAGGCTTGGGATGGGGTGAGATCCTACGGAGTGCCCATAGAGGCCCCAGCGTGCACTGGCCAAGGACACAACACAGCCCTTCAGCCCTCCCAGTACAGCATTGCATCCTTCTCCAGACAGGGAGAGAAATCCAGGGCAACCCCCACTGCATGGGCTCATGCTGGTGTTGCCCATCCTCATGCCCTGAACTGACTGCTGTCACCACATCCCACTGCCACCGCATCCCACTGCTACCATGTCCCCCTGCCATCACATCCCACTGTCATCACATCCCACTGTCATCATGTCCCGCTGCCACCACATCCCACTGCCACCACATCCCATTGCCATGTCCCGCTGCCACCATACTCCCTCTGCCAGTGCCATGCCAGCCGATGCTGGAGGCTGCAGCACACACCAGCACTGCAGTACCAAACACCACCCCATCCCGCTCCCCACACCCACAGCTGCCCACTGGCACAGGGACGTGTTGGATGCCCTCCCCATACCCTTCCATCAGCTGTCCCCCCCTACCAACCCCACACTGAGCGCACAGCCGCTGCTGGGAGACGAACATGTGCTGGGCTGCAGAGGGCACGGGGTGAGGAGTGCTGCCCACAAGGCCAGGGCTGCCCCTATGCTGAGCTGGAAGCTCTCACTACTTATTTCACAGCAA
The DNA here is from genome assembly GCA_002909625.1 of Bambusicola thoracicus. Lineage (NCBI taxonomy): Eukaryota > Metazoa > Chordata > Aves > Galliformes > Phasianidae > Bambusicola > Bambusicola thoracicus. The sequence goes on from PPHD01023633.1 coordinate 1,812, forward strand.
CTTCCGACATTTCAGAAATTGTTTTTGCTCTGGCTTGGAATGAAGACAAATATTTCAGAAATTTCCTGGATAACATAAAGTTTAAAATATCCTCCGAACTAAAATAGAGTGGATAGACTATCTCGGCGCTCGTGTTATGTCACATTGTGCCAGCTCATGGTACGCTGCGCAGGGTCACGGATGGCGTACCGATATAAACAGAAACACAAGGAACGCCAATGAAGAGAGGAGAAACGAGATGCCAGGATGAGAAATCCTCTAAAACGATTTTTTGCCCTTGTTTTTTTTCTGCCTTGTGCAAATTAATTCTCCATGGGGAAGTGCTGGGATTTTCTCAAAGAGCACAATCTGGTCTGGAGGAGGAGGAGGAGGACCGCCCCAGAGCGCTCCCAGCAGCACAGCGCAGAGTGGGGCTGCCTCTGGGCCACCCCCGGTGCCCTTCCTGCCCCCTCCTCCCTCCACCTCTTATCTTGTTTATGGAAAGCCAAAGCAAGCCCCGCTCCGCGCTGTCGGCCGGCGGAGATAAAGCCAAGATGGATCAGCCCAGCGCCAAGGTTCACCGCGGAGAGCAGCGCCGCAGAGCGAATGGGGCACCCCGTGTCCATGCGGAGGGGTCGGGTGGGCTCTTACCTGGGGTTGGCTCCCGTTGTCCCCGAGCATCTCCCACCCGGACGGCCACTCAGTGCCGGCACCGCTGTCCCTCACCAGGGCTCTGCAATGGGCCGACCGCCGGGCGCCCGCTGGCATCCATCCCCTGTCCCGTGCCTCTCCAGAAAGGCTCTGCTGGGAAGCAGCGCTGAACCTCATGTCTCCGGCGCTGTATCCACCCCTTCCCACCCTCTTGGGGTTCGGTCCTGCCAGTTCCACTTGTGGGCTGTCCTCACCACTTTGGGCCTTTCTACCGCTCCCCTTCTTGTGGCTCTGGATGTCACCACAGACACGCTTTTATGAGAGTGGGCTTGTGCAAGGCTTGTATAAAGTGTTCTCAGAAATACGAGGTCCTGTCATTTGTAAAACTAATAAAAACGTCCAATAATTTTTACAAGGGAAAAATGAGTCATTGGATGGCACATTTCTCATTACTGGCATTTTACAATTAAAATGAGTATCTATTGAATCAATCCAAAGCTCTTATTGTTAGCAGACACTAATAACTTCCTGAGCTATTGAAGATACTTCTTTTTTCCTGAAGAAACATGACCCCTGACCATTGCATTTCTCGTCGAGAGTGGTATCCAGCTGAGACCAGCTCTGCTCAGCTCCTGCTGGAGTGGTTTCAAACACATCCTGATGAGACTGGTGGCTATAACTGGGTGGGAAATTGTTTTTGAGCCCTCAAAAATGTTCAGGATTTCAAAATTTTTTCCCGTTCCGCATGGGGATGGATCCAGAATTGTTCAACTTCTTTTTTTTTTTTTTTAATTTTAATGAAAAAAAAAAGAAAAGTTAAAAAATCATGGAAACCATCTCCGGAATAGCCAATAGCCATCAGTCACGCTGAGCAGAGCGGAGCGGGGATCCCGCCTGCCGCGCTGGTGGCTGCGCTGGCACAGCCACTTCTCCTCCCTCCCAGCATGGGACGCCCATCCCGGACCTCCCCACCTTCTCTGGTGACAGATGAATCCAGGACAACTTTCCCGAGTCACCGCAGCGCCCACGCATCCCTCGGGCAGCCGCCTGCAGAGCCATCGTCACCTTCTGCCTTGGGAGGATGGGCGTTTCGGCAACTGCTCACGCTTTCAGAACCCGCTAGAAGCTTCATGAGGGTTTAGAGATGGCTGATGTTCAACAGGAGCTACGCCCATCCGCTGCTGGCTCTGAAATTAGCCACCCTTCGCCTTGGGATGGATCCTGGCAACGCAACCAGCTTCTGGTTTGGGTGCTGCGCAGCCGCAGTGGTGCTGTGGGGTTTGGAGGAGGGGTCCCGGAGCCCTCCTACATGGGTGTGCATACTGGGGAGAGGTCACACGTGCTGAGGGGAAAAGGTTGCTAACAAGAAATTAAACGGGGGCTGCTGATGGAAGAACTCAGCAAAACCAGCCCTGCAACAGCACGGGGCTGAAGCCACAGCTTGGAGGCTCCAGCAGCTCCCGGCCATCCCTGCTCTGCCCACGGCTCTTTGCCTCTCCATGAGATTGTTCTGAAACTCAACTGGAGGGCAGGAATCGTTTCTGAAAGCTGCTCCAAATGACACAGTATTACTCAAAGCAAAGCCTGCCTAATTTCTACAGCACAGCTTCCAGAGAAAGCTACTGCTATAGGACATAGCAGGGGGGCTCACAGCCGTGGCCAGCTGCAGCCGGACTCCTGGTGCCTGCAGGAGGTGGTGCAAAGGGCAATGCCATCCATGCACAGGACAGTGGAGCTGGTGCAACCTCAGGAGTTCTCACTCACATGAGTCTCAGGTGCTGGGATGTTGCAGCAGCCATTCCTCGGGATGCTTGCTCCCAGCAACCAGCACGGCTGCACGAAATGGAAACTTTGGGCAGAGAGGAAGGCCCCACAGATCAGTCTGATGGAACACGACATGTGGATGCGGCTGAAAGTACTTGGACTTTGGGTGACCTGATGCTTCTCTCTATGTCTGTGCTGGCACGTGTTTAGCGCCCTGCACTCCTGGGCTTTTTGGGATGTGCTCTTTTCCCACATGCAGCTACCTGCATGTCCCCAGGGCAGAGAAGCCTTTTCACTAACACAACACCAGAGAAGAGAAGCCAAATTCTGCCCACGTGCCTTGAGAATACAATGAGTGTCTGCACAGGGTCGGACATCTTTCCTCCAAAGTCCCGGTGGAGCCCAGGCAGCCAGGCTGCTGTCACTGGTGAGGAAGTTCAGTCCCTATTCATACAATCAAGCACGTGTAAAGCTGATGAAAAACTACCATGAAATCCCATTGCACAGCAGTAACAATGAGCAAGTGCTGGCTTCCAACACTGAGCGCCCTGCCAAGGAGCAGGCAAGCACCGATCCTGCTGGGCTGCAGGGTCCAGATGCTGCTGCTGCTGTCACTGCTCCTCTTTGAGCAGGTCTGCATGAGAGTGGTCCCATCTCAGCCACCTCTCCCTGCCTGCTTAAGCCCTTTGCCAAAAATGAATGCCCGAAGACTTGATGGAGACTTCACTTGGTCCTCGCTAGAAGAGTCCTTATCCACAGTGAGCAGTGGGCTGGCACAGGCACTGTGTGTTTGCTGGCTGAGCGGGCGCAACAGGAGGCTGCTGGGCTCTGCTCCTTGTGCACCACACGCTCCTCTCAGGCTTAGTTCCCCCAGTTTCTCTTTGGTGGAGACAATCCTCTTGGGAAAACACCCTGGGAACAGGGATACAGGGCCCAGATGCTGGAGACAAACAGATGAAGTTGTTTTCCATTCTCTTATTGTGCAATGGCTGCAGAGCTGGAGACACTTTTCCTTTGCTACTGAATGTGGGGGCTGGGATGACAATACGCATTGTCATTTATAAGCACTCCATGTCCCTCCTGGGAGCTACGTGCGTAAATCTTATATTTGCTTTAGCATCCTTTTGCTCTCTTGCATTTTGTATCTCAGCCCCTGCCTGTGCTGTCTATCTGTGGGATGGATGTCTCCGAACACCCCCTCCCAGGAGCCCTGCGTCTGTGCTGCTGCCATACCCCCTCTCCTCCCGCTGTATGGGAATGGCTCCTCCTGGAATGCAACAAGCTGCTCACCAAACCCATCTCAGCCACCATCTCGCTGCTGCCAGGTGCCCGAGCAAAGTGCAGAGGACGTGGCCAAGAGCCTGGAAGAATTGATAAGCCCTTCCCATTGTGCTTTGCATTACCCATTCAAAATTTGACGGGACTTCCCCATCACTCAGAGTTAGGAACGTGCTCCCCTGGCCACCGGTACCGCCAGGCTGGCCATGGGGACGGCTCCCAGGTGCCATCACAGCTCCCTGCCTTGCAGGGCTGCCTTTTGCCTGGCCCCTCTGCCTTTGGTGTCCCTGCCGTGGGGACTCATCGGCTGATGCCGCAGGATTTCCTCGCTGCACAATAGCAGGGACAGGCTGCTCCGCAGACACCCTAATCCCCGGGTGATTATGCCGTGCTCTGGGGGGGGACAGTGGCTGAATGATGCTTTGCAAGGTTAGCAGGAACGTTAATCCGTACAGGAGGAAAAGGTGACAATTATTGAATGCCGTGGCTGGGAGCTTTTGTGCTGCCCTTGGGATGATGGGCTCATCCTGGGCAATGGTTTGAGGCTCTGCTGAGGACCAGCGCTGCATGGGGCCACCTGGGCACTGCCTGGATGTGGGTCCGGGGTGGGAGTAGGGACAGCGTCTGTGCCCTGAGCCGTGCTGCCAGACATCTGAGCAGCCTGGCCCTGCTTCTGCTCTGCCCCTTGGAATTTCTGTCCGAGGAAGGGAGTTTCTGCCATCATCCAATGAAAGCACAAACATGCACATGGCCAGCGCACACGCGGACGGCTTTGGAGAGCAGCGGAGTTCCTTATTGTCTGCGTTCAGCTTCCAGAAAATTGGGTGTCTCTTACAATTCAGAGCTTCCCCAGAAGAAGTGCAGTTGATGAGCTCCTGCTCTCCGGCCATACACAGCTTCAGCAGGGACAGCATAGCAGGCGCATTTCTCACCCAAGGAAAGGGCAGGGAGGGATCTCACTGAGAGCATCATGCCCTGCAACCTGCTCCGTGCTGCAAGTGCCGGCGTGCTGTCCCCACCTGACCCTGGGCACGACCCTGCTGTACACCGATAGCCAACAGCATCCCAACCACCGGGTCCGGTGGCAGCAGGGACACGTGAGTGGCCGGAGCAGGGGACAGAGCAGTGAGCAGACACAGGGCGGTGGGTGTAAGCAATGCTGTGTGGCTCATCTGGCCGCGTGCATGTGTGCGCTCTCCTATGTGCGTGTCTGAAGCGTTGCGGCTCCGTGGATTTCAGGCACCGCAGGCAGAAAGTACAAATCTGCATCTGATTAAAAGAGGCCTTTGTAATATAACCTATATGAGACTGCACTTAACACCCATCATCCTGAGGAAAGCCCAGGCACTCCTCCAGCCCGATGGGCTGCGTGCCTCCGGGGCAGATCTCCCAGGGACATGAGACTGCCGGGGCAGGAACTTGGACTGAGTTTCTGTGTGGATTCTTCCCCCTTCGAGAGAGGCACAATGGGGCTTTGCATGAGTGATACAAACATGCCAGTTGTACTTAAGGTTGACAAATAATGTAAACCACACAATCTGGTTTGAGGGAAACGACTTCACCACAATTTATTTTAGTGCTTTAAACATCACGCCAAACTCTGTAGTGAATTGCTAAATTAATGCCGGGCTGCCATCTAAATAGACATCTTCAGATCACAAGCATGTTATAGGGGGAACAGTTTCCTTTGAAATGGTTCCCACAGCTTAAAGGCTGTGCAGAGAAAAAATGTGCCCAGGATTCAATTGCTGCCAACATGTGGTGGCCACATTTCTCGGCCGCTATTGGCCAAGACGCTCTGCAAAGCTGAGGAAGCATCATTTGAGGTGGACTGATGAACCGGTGATTGTGGAGAGGCAGGGAATGCCACGGGCAGATCCCTCCAAGGAGAAAGATAGAGCAGAAGGGCGCTCAATCCCAAGCTCTTGGTTTGGAGGAGGCGTGCCCTGCCCAGGAACCCACTGAGCACTTTCTAGGCTGCTCGTGGTGAAGCAGAGAGCCCGGCAAAAGCACGACGGGTGTTTATTCTGCTCTTGATTTTCCATCAGCTTCTTGGGTGATGTAATCAGCATTGCTGTGTTAACTCTGCTCCCCTGGTGGCAAAAGATCAATGGCAATTTCCACCCGCTTGCAGTGGTGTCCCAGATCTCATAAAAGAAAAGCTCATCAGGTTCATTGGGCAGCCAGGCTGCCTAGGGACAGGGCAGTCTCACCGGTGCTGCCAGGAACTAGAAGCTGTTTTAACACCTTTCTCATCCCAAAGTCTATGGCTGCAGCAGTGGGGAGTAAAGGGAGTAGGGGTGAGCCTGTCCCTCAGCAGGCTGGAGCAGCTGGGGAGCGGAGCTGGTTGTGGGATGAAGGATGTGCTGAAGAAGATGTCCTCATCCTCATCCTCATCCATCTCCATTCTCACCAGCTATTCCCTGAAAGGATCCAACTGCTGGGTGCTGCAGAACTCATGAGAACATATCCACCACCCAGAGCTCACCCCAGCATTCTGATGAGGCAATAGGGTCAGGAGAGCTGTCCCCTATAGCCCCAGATCAGGGAGGCTCAGGGTAGGCATAGATGCCACACGTGTGCTTCACATCTGCCCTCCAAGCTCTGGAGGTAGCCTTGCACCCCGCAGGCAGGCTGCTAGCAAGCACCCCATAGACAAAGGATGAGAAGACAAAGGAAAGGGAAGGGAGCTGTCACTTGGCCACTGTTCCCACCCAGGCAACTTGCTTTTTGTTTCCCCATCACCAACCCGAAATCCATCTTCCATGCTTTCATGGCTCGGTCGTTCTTTCCCCTTATGGTTTCCTTCAGCTGAGCTGGAGGAAGAATAAAGAAATGTCTCTCAGGGCCCCAGCCTCTTACAAGGCTCATAAATATGTCTCTGCTTAAAAACTCAAGGATTAATTAACTCATGAGTATCTCCCATCCAAAGCTCTGGGAAAGAGCACCCTCCTGTGCAGGACGCAGACCTTCTGTGGGAGCAGGATGGGGATGGGGATGGGTGCATGGGTCCCCAGCTCCCCACTGGCACTGCTACCACCGAGCCCCCAACCCCACGACTGCTGTGGGGCCGCGCTGCCTTTACTGTGTTTTCAATTAAGAGCAATTAGACAATACCCACACTTGGTGGTCCGTCGTAAATTTTGTGGCTGACGGTGCCATGGGGAAGCTTTGAAGCAGGGGCCGGTGGCTCTGGGCGCATCTCAGGGATGGGTTTGCGAGAAGAGCCAGCCACCTTCCTCCTGTGTCAGCCCAACGGGTGCCCAAAACACAGCGTTGCTGTTGAGTCCTGTGCCAAGGGAAATGCACTGCATTCGTGGGTGCTCCTCCCGAGAGGAGCAGGGGTGTAATGCTCAATGCCTGCACAGCACCTGGCCTGCATCCATCTGCCTTGGGGTCCCCGCTGGTCCCTGCTCCACACCCCGGCGTGGCCATGCCCTCACAGCCCCTGGGCAGGGAGGGTATCCGCCGCAGTCGTTTGGTCCTTGGCACAGCATGACATCCCAGCAATCGCCGGTCCCTGAAGAGCTGGAGCTGCCAGGAGCCACTCCTTCCTCAGTGGGTCCGCGTGGAGCTGGTACGAAACAAACAACTTTTGCAACATGTTTTGTTTTCCACCATTGCATTTAGAAAAGTAAATAAATTAAAGCCATTTCGCTGCCACTTCGCTATGTCAAGTGTAACCTGAGCGCCGCCGGCACGGATGCAGCACGTGCTCTCCCCAGGGCTTTGTGGCACTCAGGAGCAGCGCAGGGACAGTCCCTGCCATGCCAGCCCTGTGACTGTCACCTGCACTCCTGGTGACCTTTGCCTGAGGCATAGAGGGCTGGAAGGGCACGGGGAGCTGAAGCACAAAGGGATGGGAGAGCGTTCCCAGGGCTGGCACTGGGCTGTTCTCCACCCATCCGATGCTGCATCTCCCACCTGCAGAGCCAGGCACAGGGCTGGAAGCATCTCACCCGCCATGCTCCCACCTACCCGCTGCAGGCAGAGCAAGGCTCTCATACATCTCCAGGGTGATGCACTCCAAATCCTATTGGAAACACAAAGCAGAGAGGGCACCGCCCGAGCTGGGAGCACCACCAGATGCCTGCATTTTGTCCTCTCCACGAAGGATGCTGTCTGCACCAGGGACAGACCCTGATGCTTTTGGCATCGCACTCAAAGCGCCCACTGATGTCATGCGAAGTGCAGCTTGGCCTTGGGTGCAGAGGGCCCCGCGTGGCTTCCAGTTGGCCTCCTCACTGCTTCCCTCACTGCTCGGGGACGTTATTAATTTGCTCCATCGGAGGGGTAGCTTTCAGCTGAGAAGCAGGGATCTTCTGGTTTACCAGTTGGTGAAAGTGGCTTCCAAAGTGCAGGCCTCCCCTTCTGTTCACAGTCTGATTAGGGCAGAGCAGCAGCAGCCCCGGGTTGCTGCCATCACATCACTTCCTGCTTTCATCCCAACACCAAAATGTGCGAGCGTGGCAGCAAGCCTGGCCTCCATGCAGGTCTATTGTAGAGCGGTTGCCACGAGCAGCAAAAAGAAGAGGAGCTCATACTGTAGGAGCTGCTGCTGGGAAAGTGCTGTGGAAATCCAGCTGTGCTTTCATCTGGGTGTTCAGTGCTGGGCACCGGGCAGAGGGCACCGGGCAACCCAGGGGGAGAGCAGCACGCGGGGCTTCGCTCTGAGTTGGAGAAGAGGAAACATTTCAACAAACCATTTTACCAGAAAACATGCAAGCGACTTTTTAAATAACAACATCCAAATGAAAACAATGTGAGCTTCAAAGTCTGTCCTCGAGATTCTTTGTGGTTAGGGGGGTTTTCTGAAAGGAGGGCTCCTCCTGAGCCCCGAGAACGCACCCGGACCCCCTCTCCCCTTCTCGGAGGTGCCCGCAGTGCCCACACGGCTCAGTGCTGAGGATGCTGTGCTGCTCAGGGCACTGCTGCTGCACAGATCAGCTGCTCGGTGGCTGCCTCTCTCCCAGCATTTACCAGTAACAGAGGCAGGAGCCCTGACGAGCAGCGTGGCAACTGCTGTGGTTGCTGTAAAAGCGGTCTCCTGTTACCGAAATGTAAATGTTGATGTTTTAGGAGAGGAGATGCTGATGAAAATGGAGCTGGCCCTGTTTGTTTGTTAAAGCAGCTATTTTAAACAAGTTCTGTTCACACAGCTTGCAATTCGGAAGGAAGTTTTTCCAGCCATAATATCCTAGCTCAGCGCTGGGCAGACAATGGTTCAGCAGTTGCCCTGGATTAGCTCAGTGAAGTCACCCCGTGGAGCCCAGGGAAGGGCTTCTGGGAAGCGGCGGGGTTTAATTCAGCGCCGCAGGGCAGGCGGGAAGGGGGGGACGTCCTGCAGTGCTGGGCACCACACAGCCCTGCGTCTCAGGACAGCCCTCAGCACGTCCCTATCCTCGTTTTCCCCCAGGAGTAATGCTTACCTTTAAACCTCACCTCTTTATTTATTCATTTTTTTGCAAACACAAAATATTTCTTTCCTTAAAATCCTTCCCCAGACAGTGAACCTGGCGCATGTCCACATCCCTGCCAGCAGCACCAGCAGTGGTGTTGCTCTTTACAGCGCTATGTTTACCAGCAGAGCCGGAACAATGAGAAGAAGATCCTCCTGGATCTGGGGAGGCTGCACGGTGCCTTTCAGGGCCGTGCCCTGTGCTTTGACCCAGGCCAAGCATTGCACCATGCATCCTTCCCCGTGCCATCCCCTGTGCCACACATCCCACCCTGTGCCATATCCCATGCCATGCATCCTGCCCCATGCCATACCCCATGCCATGCATCCCGCCATGTGCCATGCCCCATGCTGTGCCCCCCACCCTGTGCCATTCCCTGCACTGCAGCCGCCGGGTAATGAAGCCCTGGCATTACATCTGCTGCTCCCTGATGTGTTTACTTGGGGAAGCAGACGGGGCTCTTGGAGGGTGGCGGAGGCGGCAACACCAATTCCTTTATTCATTACAGTCTCATATACAAATAAAATCTTTACAAGCTTGCCTTGAGCTTTTAAAAATGCCGTTTAGGACGTGTCATTTGTATTGTCTGCCTTCTGCTCCCTTGCACCACGGCTGATCTCAGCGGCAGTAAAATCCCTCTTCCACGTAAAACCCAAATGAGTTTATTTTATTTGCAGGACAGGGTGAGGGGAGCACTCACCGAGCTGCTCCCATTGCACCCCACGGCCCTGGGCTGCAGAGAAGCACCCTGCACGTCCCCATCATGCAACGTCCCATATGATTGCAGTGGGGGAGACATCAGAAGGAGACGCAGAAGGTTGCAGTGAGGAAATACCCTCCCTATCTCCAGCTGCTCCATGGGTGCCAAGGCGTGAAGGCTCTGAATCCAGAGGTGCACATGAAAATGCCCCGTGAAGGGGAATGAATTGCAGGAGCATTGGTCTGTAGCATAAGGGGTTCTTTTGCTAAGGGCTGAGATGGAGCTTTCCATTTCTTCCTCCTCTTGGTGAATCTTATTGTGATTAAATTAAAGGAATTCTCGTTAAAATGTTAATATCCTTCTAAGACTGTTAGTTGTTTTTCTCAGCTCTCTCTGGTCTCCCTTCAGAGCTTTTGCTGCCTTTTCCTAACTTTTTCCAGCTTTTCCTCCCTTTTCTCACCGCCCTCCCCCCTTTTTCCAACACTCACTGGAAAGTTACAGCCGCGGCTGCCTGGTGGCTGCAGGCAGTGAGTCACACGAGGATCCCCATCGCAGCTCGTAAACAGGAGAAACACACTGCTGCCCTGGATATGGGGCTGTGAGCTGCAGCCCCTGGCCCTATCTGGAGACTGCTCGGGGGGCTCAGTGTGCCCCGGTGCCTGGCAAGGGGATGGGTTGGCAATGGGATGGGGATGGGAACAGGTAAAGAGATGGGGAAGGGAGGAGCGATGGGGGTTAGGATGGAGACAGGGATGGAG
>PPHD01023634.1:0-12400 GCA_002909625.1 Bambusicola thoracicus
TTTTTTTTTTTTTTAATAAACCATGTTTTGCAGCTTTTTCAATGAGTTAATTAACAAGATATTGGAAAGGATTGTTTTTCTGATCTCCATAGTAATACGTAAATAAGACATACTTTTATTCTGTAAAAAAAAATATTAATATTGTAATAGATACGTGTATGTAACACCTATAATGGTACAAGCACACATTAGAAAGGATACTGTTTGTATGCACATGCTTGGCTGTCTTACTTTTTCAGTGTTCATACTACTCACATAGTTACCAGTAATTTAAGACCATTACATCTGCTCTTCTACAGCACACAGAAAATAGGACCTTAATTGTGTATGTTGAGTCACAAAGTGCCACACCAATGAAAAGATTTTAAAGCCATTTTTCAGACACTATTAATATTCAACCAAATTTGCAAACCATGCACTCACCTTCCAAAGACTTGCACTGTTAAAAACAACCCTACAGTTTTTGTTTCTTGAACATGATTTTGTACTGCCTTCCTTCTTTTTCCTCACTCACAAATCAAAAAGTAACAATCTGATCAGCATTAAGGCACAGATTTATCTGATTATACTTCACAGTACTTGCACTACCATATAAAAATAAATGTCTAATATTTAAAGTTCATTTTTTTCTGGGAAATAAGAAAGTAATTCCGTTGCTACAGCCAAGTACACCTAGATAACAATATTTCCTATATCAACTTCTCTCTGTTAGTATCACTTTTTACTCTGGAAGTAGAATAGGTAAAATCTAACAGAACAGTCTCTGAGCGGAACACATTTTCTTATCAAAGTCCAACCATCACTAAATTTTCAATATGTAAGGGTTGAATATATTTCTATAGCACATTTGCTTGTGTTACAAAAATTCAAAACCACATCACTAAATATTAACGTTCAGTTTCAATTAAGTGGTGGCACAGACAGGAAAGAAGATGGCAGCTTATTTGCTCTACGTCCACACTAAAAGAGTGCAGGGTTCTACTTTCTGATGAAAAAATCAGCACTAATGAAAAGCTGAAAAACATAATTGAGTGTAGAATACTGGAGCTATTCACTGCTGGAGAAACGAGAAAGGACTTATTACTTCTACAGAGATCATTTTTAGACGAGTCTTTTTATTCCAAGGAACGAAGCAATCTATCTACATCTTGAATGATAAATTCTCTACTTGTAAAAAGCTTCATTTATCACAAACAATGAAAAAAATATAGAAAGAAAAATCAATAAGCGTAGCAGTTTAGTCCAGCAAAGGCCTTTCTTAAAGAGAAACCTCAGTCAAGGTTGAAAGAGCAATTAATGCAGTCTCAAAAATCTGGGCCATTCTGATAGAGTTCGGTTAACATGTGGCAGAAGTAATCATCCACTTGTGAAAATGATTTTCAGTTCATTCTCAAACACCTTTCAGACACTCATGATCCCATTTAGCTGACAACAATACAGGCTATCTGTGGGCATCATTGCATTCGATGTGAGAACCAATGGGGACCAAATGCCCACAGGCACTTTCAGTCATCCCTGCACGCCTGCATAAAAGGAATCTTCCTTGCACCGCATTCCTCCTTTTATTTAACCCCACAAGATTAAGCCATTTTTTGCCTTCAGTTGAGGACGAGAGAGAAAACCGATTCAAGACAACAATATGACCCGGGTCATAAGAAACCTAGCAGTAAACATTCTCAGATTCATTTTAGTACCTTCTGTGCTCTTGAGAAAGAGAACTAAATAAGCCTTCAACAGATGGAATGAAAAAAAAAAAATCAGCCTAAACTTCTATTGTAATTATGACTACTAAGGATATAGAAAACTTGAAGAATGTCAAGTAATACAAACACCCCAACCACAGCAAACAGTTCCATTTATTCCAATGAGCAAGATACTCATAACATGAATAGAAAAATGAGCTTTTCTTTTTTTTTCCTCCAAAACAACTTCTCTCTAGAATAAATGGATATAGATATGCTGGAAAATCAGATATCCCTAGATTCTTTAACAGTGATAACTGTTACGCACCCTAAAGAGCTTCAGCATTTGTGAATATGCATACCAGTACTTACGAAGCCTACAAAGTAACTGCAATGGCAACTTGAGAACTACTGATCCAGTCTGTGTCACATCATGAAATATATTTGGTATGTAAAGGGAGAATGTTTATCAAGACAAAAAAATATTCTTTAGCCTTGAGAGAATTCCAGGTAACAAAAGAATGATATTGTTCAGCCACAATGCAGGAAGTGCTCTGATTCTGAAGTAATTTAATTGTAATGTAAACAGGTAATGCAGCACAACTGTGGGACATCCACTCCCTGTATTTTTTTAATGTGGTTTCCTTCTAAGCAGAGCTATCCTGATCCCAGGGACCAAATAACAGTGGTTGCAAAGGTAGTCCTGAAGCTCATCTCTTGGTTTAGTTTCCTCTAAAAAGACTGCAGTCTATGAACACAAAAGTGCTCCATGAGGTGAAATGAAGCAGAGTAAGCACAAACAACTAAGAGACTGGTTTTAAATGTGACAACCTGAATTTAAGTTTTTCTAGTAGATGTACTAGAAAAAAGTTTCAACTGTACTCCTCTCCCTTTAGCATCCAGTTGTGCTGTATCAGAGGTTGTTTATACTGCCAGGTCTTAAATCAACTCATCCTGAGCATCCAAAAGCATCTGAGCATGCAGCCCGGATACCTCTCCATCTCCCTACAAGTACATGACACTGCAATTAGATAGAAAAAACAGTGACCTTTTTTTTTTCCAGGCAGGCAGTGATATTATTTATGATCTAAATGGCCAAGGACCTGCTAATACGAAAAACCTACTTTTGTTGCTAGGTCATACACTGCCACTGATGGAATCAGTTAAAATGCCCTGGTTCAGTGTCACATTGGTATTAAAAAAAAAATCAATGAACTAAGCTGCCAACTGATGCAACTCCAATTCTGACAACCCTGTGTTGAAAATAGTCCGCTTTTGGAAAGAGAGGCCACTAAAAGAAGTGAACTATTTTAGGAATGTTACTTGGTTTTGATTATGTCTGACTGGTTATGCATTTCATTCCACAGTCTAGAACGCTTTACTTTTGAATTGATATAACCTTAATTTCTTAAAGAACATGGACCTCATTGGAGCTAATCCTAAATATCAGCAATTGTGTTTTCATAACATTTGTTGCGATCGTCACTAGTAGGCATCTTAAAATCTGAAAACAGATGGTATGAATAAGAATTTCTCTATCTACTAGTCATGAAAAAAGTAGATAAGGTGACAGTCACTGAATTTTGAAATACTTCTGTGGCTATCAGAACATACTTGCAAATGCTTGTTTGTAGTCTGACAGAAGTTCTCATTCTAAAGCTCAGTTCAGAATAGCATACACTAGCTTGCTCTCTTGAGTCAGTTTTGAGAGGTAAAGCTTCTGTGGATGCAATGACAGAGACTACTCTGACTGTCAGGATTTCGAAATGCTTGGTAAACTCGGTAGAATAAACTTCATTTCAGTTGCACTACAGCAAGACCAGCATGAAAAGTCATAGAGTAAAATTATAGCAATGGGGGGAAAATAGTTACCTTTTTGGAATTTGTATACAATCATTGAAATAGCAGAATCTCCCACTTTGCAAAAATATAAAGCTGTTACTAAACCATAAATAAAATGTATTTCTCAAAGGCTGGGTTAAGTTTAAAATGGAGTCGAGCATTATGCCTACAAATATGCAAATATAGCCCTATGGATAAATACATTTTCTTCGCCCTTGGCCAATTAGGTTCAGCTTTTCATGAAGGCACACTCATATACTCTGCAAACCAAAAAATACAGAGTGTTTCTAAACTTAACAAATTAAAGTTGGATTTTGTATGACATCTCAACACTGGTATTAGGGGAGCCAATTTAGCAGAGTGCTCGTCACAGAAACTGTCTCTGATCTCAGCATATATATATATATATAACAGAAATTCTAAGGGACTGTTCATACTGATGCTCCCTATGAATGAAATATGTATCTGTAATGTGACTATATATTATTGCTATTAAATGCCCAACTTAACTGGTTTCCCATTTAATTGGGAGCTATGTAATTTTCTTCTGAATTATAAGTTTGACACTTCAACCTCTCACTTATGTAAAACCCCCTTTTAATCTACCAGACCCCACAGAAACATTGGAACCACTTGTTTCCATCCAAAACAACAGCAGAAAAAAACCCCAAATGCTGCTGCCTGTACTGGTAGATGCTGACTGCCTCCATTGCATCTATAGCAACTCTAAGGAATATAGGAATAGTGCCAGACATTAATTTCCATCTTTACAAAGCAAAGCAACAGTTGTGGCTTGTTTCCATGAACTCAAATTAGTTAGATTTCATTGTGCATTTCATGCATACCTGAAAGGGTTTATGAATGAGAAATGCACTCAATTCATGCAAAGAAACCACATCAGGCTCAGAGTCCTTGCCCTGCAGGTGGGTGGAGTATGGAAAAAAACCAGAGAGGCCTCTCTTACACTTCCATCATCTGCTGCTGGCTACAGTAGATGTGATACTGAATTAGATGTACATTGGTTCCTACATCACAAGGCCAATCTAACATTCTGATAAGAGATATTCTGCCCTGGCAAATTTATCAGTGTAGAATGGTCACTGTAAGTGATCCTTTCAATACAAGAGTCAGAAAAGTACTTTTAATGCTCCTGACTGCCTTTTGATAACAATTCATGAGTGAGAACAAGGAAGAACACTTTTGTAGTATGACTCAGTTCTCTTAAAACTTCCATTTTAAGAAACTTTCTTACAGGCAATACATTATTGTACAATTTTAAAGATGTCAAAGAAACAAAGAAAACTTCTGATTCTATGTCCTTTATGCTCTTTTTAAGAAATTTTAACTGTGAAAGACATAAACATGGTTACCTGAAGCACATTTAAGCTTGTACCTTGTTCCCAATTATATGCAGAAGGAAGCAGTAACTGGACACAACCATGCAGTCGGATATCCCCAGAATTTTCTCCTATCCTTGTGCTATTAGCCGTCTCAACGGTTTCTCTGCCTTAGAAACAGTGTCTCCATATTTAACCACTTGTTAATGTTTCAATTCCCAGTTTTCTCAACTCATCTAAAATTTCAAAATCTACATCTAGTAGCAGAATTCCACCTTTCAACTACATGTACCTAGAGGCAGATCTTTTGGTTTGCTCCGAAACTGCCACCTATCAGTATCATTTAGGGATTGTCTTGAGGCACTGGAAGAATACACCAATTTACACTAGGACCATTACCACTTTTGGGTGTTTATCCTCAGAAATATCACACATAAACATTATAAGACTGAATTCTGCAGGAGTTATTCCAAGAAACAATAGAAATGCACAACGAGAAATATACTCCCTTTAAGAAACTTTAGCATCTATTCATGGAAATCAGTATTTTAAAAATTGATTGAGATAACTAGAAAGAAAACTAAAACCCTAAAGAAATATTGAAATGGTACCAATAATACCTTGAAAATGGCTTTATCCTAGGTGTTTACAAGACCAGAACAAGTAATATACAAGAGAGATATAAGCTTGTAATGACAGCATGGATTTGCTCTTTTTCAGAAGTTCTTTACCATAACAAATATGTAGTAGAATCATAGAATCACCAAGGATGGAAAAAGCCTCTAAGATCATCCAGTCAAATCATCCACCTATCACCAATATTTCCCACTAAGCATTGTATTTCCGTACAACATCTAAACATTTCTTGAACACCTCCAGGGTGAGTGACTCCAGCGCCTCCCTGAGCAGCCCACTCCAGCACCCAACCATTCTTTCAGAGAAGTATTTTTTAACATCCAACCTGAATTTCCCCTGGCACAGCTTGAGGCTCTTGTCCTATTGCTAGTTACATGGAAGAAGAGGCTGAGCCCCATGTCACCACAACCTCCCTTCAGGTAGTTGTGAAGAGAAATAAAGTCTTCTGAGAGCCTCCTCTACTCTAGACTCAGGGAATCCCACTTCCCCCTCATGAGCTCCCACTTATGAGCTGTCCTAAGACTTGTGCTCACCAGCTTCACTGCCCTTTCATGGACACGCTTCTGGGTCTCATTGTCTTTCTTGTAGTGAGGAGCATAAAACTGAATGCAGTACTCCAGGTGCAGTCTCATTAGTGCTGAGTACAGAGGGACAATCACTTCCCTGCTCCTGCTGGCAACACTATTTCTGATACAAGTCAGCATGCCATTGGCCTTTTTGGCCACCTGGGCACACTGCTGGCTCATGTTCAACCAAATGTTGAACATGGCCCACTTCCTCTACATATTCTTCCAGCCTTCTGCCCCAAGCCCGTAGAGTTGCTTGGGGTTGCTGTGACCAAAGTGCAGGACCTGACACTTGGGCTTGCTGAACTTCATCCCATTGGCCTCAGCTACCCAGCCTGTTCAAATCCCTCTATTGGGCCTTCCTACTCCCAGGCAGGTCGACACTTCATGCCAACTTGGTGTTAAATAAAAACATATAAATGTACTGTCCCTGCAGTAGAGCTATTAAACTGCAGCTGATTCACAATTGGACCTGTGGGAGTAGCACTTAAAGAATACAGAATTTACCACTTGTGAGGAGGCATGTGAGCCATCTATTGCAGTCAGTCCATTTCTGCTGCACAGGACTGCTCTGTCCAGCAACTGTCTCCCAAAACCAGCAGTCCTAAAGTGATATTCAACTGTAACACTGTTGATTAATAAAAATTTAAAAAGACAACAACAACAACAAAAAAAAAAAACCCAAAACTTTCTTCTGAAATTGACTATGTGTACACATAGAGAAAAATACTTCCACTCTGAGCTGCTAAGAAGCTACAAATGGCAATTTGTACAATTAACACACAATTATTTTCTCTGCATTGGCTAAGAAAATATACACTTCTCTAAATTATAAAAGCTTTCACAAAACAACATAAACAATCAAAAGTGAGATTCACGCAGCTGAATCATATTCCTCCTGTCTTCTCCCTTATTTTAACCATGCTGCCCTCCTGTGGATGTCAAGGTATGTAAGATGCAATGCCTCAGTCTACGAAAATCTACTTCACCTTGATCCCTGCTACCTGCATTGTGACTGACCTGAACAGAAAAGAAAATGCAAGGGTGAAACCATAACAAGAGGTTAAATTAAACTTCAGGGCAAGGACTGTAAAACTTGTATTTGAGCTTCAAAATGGGTATTTTAAGTAAGTACAATGTGTTATTATTCCACAAGTCACGTATATATGGGAGCGCAGAGTCACACATATTAATAATACGTTTACTCTCAAATTAGGGTGAGAACATTCACTGCATAAAGACATGTTATTTCATCTGTATCAATACAATTGAACACATATCTTATAAAGATTATCCAGCAGCTAAGAAGGGATGGAAATTACTTGCAAAAGTAGCGGTACTTGGAAAATATGAGAACGTGCCAAACTGGTAAAAGTATTATTTTTTTTTTTCCTGGTATAGAGATATCAAAACACATTGTGAGGAATTATGTTTTTCAAAAATAGATTTTGCCTTTAAAAACACAATAAAATGGTTTTGAATAGAAGAATCTAAAACTGTTCAAAGGAATTTTCTCACGGAGAAAAAAAATCATTTTTGATCAATTGCATTTCCACAGCAGCTCCTTTAAAGTGGGGTCTGTTACTACTTCACTGGAAATTAACATTACATACTAAAACATGTATATAATTTGAACTCATTTCTACTCTGTTAGAATTATCACCATCATTAAATTACAGATTTCAAACATGGGTACAGATTAGATAACAAAAACACAGAAGTACAATAGCTGCAGTGACATGGAACAGCTGTATTTCTTCTAAAATTAAACTTCTAAATATTAAAACATTGCAATTGAAGTCTTAATGATAAGGAATGTTTAAAATATACTTCTCTTTCCAAAGAAATACTAAAATTTCTGAAATCTACAAAGAGTGATGCTGTCTATTGAAATCCAATGTTATTAAGAAAACACCTTTTTTTCAGGAACATTTTTATCTTTAACATAGGGTTCAAACTGTGAAAAGTGTTCAAGTTTAAATCAAGATATTGCATGTCAAAATGTTTTATACATTATTGAACAGACTGAAATAAATAAAAGTCTTGGGAAAGAAAAGATGGCAAGGAAGCATTTCGCACAAGACATCTAGGATAGTCACGTGTTATTTTGTTTCAATTAGAGAAGCCGCTAACATGCCATATCAATAAAAAACAATTGACTTAAGTAGTGGGGCTAATTAAATGAAATAAGATAATTAAATGCTTCTCAATGTATAATAAAAAGTGATGGCTGAAAGTGTTCCCTAATATTGTCTTTTTGTTTTCCTATTATCTGCTTTTCTACAGAATTATAGTCAGTGTGCCTATATGCATAAAAGATAGATAGTGTCCAGATGTTAATGTGTTGGTGGCAGGAATCAGGTGTTCAATTAAAATTTATTGAGTGTGCAACGAAAAAACCCAAGCCTTCCATTAGGTAGAACACATACGGCTCAATTAAAAATTAATGCAGCACTTGAGATTAAATTGTACACTCACATTCAATAATGGTAATGAAATTCCACATGACATATGATTATTTTATTAATTTAGTCATAATAGTAATCTAAGAATCAGTGTTATTTTCTGTTTTAGTAATGGTAAAGCACCATTTATGCAATTTTTGCTTCCTCTCTTACACACACACACACAAAAGAGGTATTGTAAGTAGTGAATGAAATAAAATCAACTGTAATATGTTTAGACATCTTATTCAATTGTATGTTCTCAGCTAATGTAAATATATTAATACCAACTAACT
Organism: Bambusicola thoracicus; assembly: GCA_002909625.1. NCBI lineage: Eukaryota > Metazoa > Chordata > Aves > Galliformes > Phasianidae > Bambusicola > Bambusicola thoracicus. The sequence continues at coordinate 8,804 of PPHD01023634.1, forward strand.
TAATACCAGCAAACAAGTCCAACTTCATTTGAGTGCATTCTTTACTCAGATTTTTTTTCTAAATGGCTTGACAGAAAGATCCTTAAAATGACATCTCATGACCCTGTAACATGCTGTTGGTTACCAGCCTACTGTCCTTAACCTAAAAGGAATTATTCTGTGGTCTTAATGCAATGGAAATTAGCTTGCTTTTCAAGGCTAATACCTAAAAGCAGGTGAAATGGATGAGGGCCACAAACATCCAGTTTTAGAAGAGATTGGCCCTCAGGAGTGCAGCTGTAAGGAGAACACATCCTTCGGCAGAGTTCTCCATGCCAGCACTAGCACAAACTTCACTGTATTTGCTTCTACTTGGTCGATGGCACGGGGGCAGTCCACTTAATTATTTTTTTTTTAATCTTAAAATGATATAAAATTTAAGTAAAATCTCAGAGAAAATCACAAATGGACCAACTCTTGGTAACAGTAGTAATTTCTAAGCCACTGATTTAGCTAACAAGGACTAACGTAGTTTCACATTAAGGGTTCTGTTCAATTCCCTCACCAGGACCATGAAGCTTTACATCTTTGGAATAAACTTTGAAAAGAAGCAGATGGCAGTTTTGGGCTGGCAGTCTTCTAATGTTATCAGAGGAATTCTCCATCTGGTAAAGGAAGGGAAGTTGCTCTGACTCCAGTGGAGACTTTGCAGTGGAAGTCAAACCCACACCTACCAGAACACTTCCCCTGCCAATTTGTCCCCATTTTACTCCATAAAAGCAGCAAGAAAAGATAATCTGACAGGTCTTTAATGACAGGTCTTGCTCCAAAGGCAAGCCGTAAACAAGATTTCACATACCACTTCACATGCATTTTTCACTTACCTTCTCTTCATCACTTATGCATGAAGCGGAAAAAATCCCTTACATTATGAGAAAGACAAAGCAGTACTACATCACTCAACAGATAAAAAAAAAATAATTTAGGATTAGATTATATTATAACAGGTTTATGACAGTAAGTACACAAAAATATTCTCTGTAGTGCAGAAATACTGCAGAATACAGACATTTTCATTTCCTTTTCTTTCATTATTTAAAGGAAAAGCCGCAGAGTGGGCTAATTGTGCCTGGATGCTTTCCTGTACAAACTACTGCAAGGTGGACCCAAGGACCCTGACAGAATGGCACAGTGTGGAACTGCCAATGAAATTGTACTGATGTTTAATAGGATGTGGAGTATTTCAAGGGAGCTAGCTGTGATACATACATGATTTGGACAAAACAGTGGTAGTGTGGTGCCATGGACACTCTGTTACTAGGTCAGAAACAAATGCAATATTGTAACAGGGATGCACTGAAAAAAGAATGTGTCCTGAAGGTTGAGAGAAGTAATATTCTGCCACTGCTCTGCCCCGGTGAGGCCACATCTGGAGTACTGTGCCCAGGAGAACTGCTCCTCAGTTCAAGAAAGGCAAGGAACTTCTAGAGAGAGTCCAGCATAGTGCCACAGAGATGATGAGGGGCCTGGAGAACCTCCCTTATGAGGAAAGGCTGAGAGACCTGGGGCTGTTCAGCCTGGAGAAGTCTGAGAGGAGAACTCACCAGTGCTTATAAATACCTAACAAATGCGGATGAGTTCTTTTTAGTGCCCAGTGACACAATGAGGGTTAACGGGCACTAACTGGAACACAGGAAGTTCAATTCAAACATGAAGAAGGATTTCTTTAAGTGTGATGGAGCACTGGCACAAGCTGCACAGAGAAGTTGTGTAGTCTCCTTCTCTGGAGATGTTCAAGACCAGCCTGGACACTTTCCTATGCAAACTACTGCAGGGAATCTGCTTTAGCAGTGTGTTGGACCAGAGGTATATGCCAATCCCTATAATTCTGTGCTTCCGTAACCGCTGAAACTATAATAGCGTAGAGAAATAAGCACACTAAAATTGATTTTTTAAAAGCTCTACCTTCAAGTATCATGAACCCTAATACAAGACAAAAATTAGCTGAATGTTATCTTCATGCAAGTAACAGATGGACAATGCAAGTGACAGAAGGACATAACACAGGCAGGTGGCATGCCCCTATCCCTGCAGTTAATAGTACTGGCACTCTCTGTGGAGAAACAATGCCCGGCCATGCCAGACCATATGTAATGTCAAAGCATGTCAGGTGGAAATAACTCTCTTAAATTCTATGTCACAGAGTAGTGTGTGATACCAAGAAGTCAGACCACTGGGTAAGAAATGCTAATAAATAACTGCATCTCTCACCTGACACGTGCCATGCTGATTTGTAGAATCAAGAATGAAGCCGTATAAAAATAATCTAAGACCATTATTTCAATAATTTTCAATGATATTTGGCACTGCAGTCGGGGAAAATAGTTATACTGTAAGTACTTGTAAGAAATAATCTTACAAGTACCACAGCCAGTTACTTCTTCATGGCTACAGACTCATGAATGTAAGGGAAGTTTCCAGACAACTTTCAGAAGGAATTTTGATGGCCCCAAAAAAGCTAATACTTAGAAGGCAAACTAAATACTCAAATACATAGTATGTTCTACATTATGTAATTTTATATAGGTTATTAAGCAGGGGTATTTAAGCACTATTTTATTCTAAACACATCGTCAGCAATATCTTGAGCAATTTTTTCCTTCAGTTTTAAACATATCAAAAAGTGAGAATTTGTTCTGAATGATGCTTTTCCAAAGCTGGGGGAACTGTGAACCAGTAGCATAAATTAATTTAAGCTCAAGAATCCAATCTGAAAATTCCAGTCGGGCCAGTGTAACAATCAAGAGTGCAGTTACTGGGAGTGCACACAAGTCTGAACTTTTCATTGCAAATTTTACAACAGCTCTGATAAGGTTTTATTTTTATTGTAGTAGAATAAAAGAAGCATCCTCCTTTATGCTCTCCTATTAGTATGACACACGATGCCCAGAGAAAAACTGACCTTCCTATATTTTACATCGTGTACATGTAGTGACCCAACTGCTCAGATTATGATCTTCCATGCGAGGACCTAATAAGGCACAGACTTTGATAGAGTATAACATCTATTTTTTAATACTACCTTCAATCCATATTGCCCTGAATTTTCAACCCATCTATTCTTCCCTATATATTAAAAACACTTATTTGTAAATTAAGCTTAAAAAAGGGTTATTGCTTAGTGGCATACAACAAAAAGCACTTACAAATCATATTCAGATGTAGAGTTTCAAATTTCTCACCCTCTATTTCACGAACTTAAAGTCTATTTTCAGTTAGAAATTACTTCATCGTTTGGTGTTCTAAGCTGCCACCAGCTTTTCCATTTTTAACGAAGATAAAGGAAACTGTTTTTACACATTAATAGTTTTCTGAAGTTGTGATTATAGAATTTCCAATAATAGGCAGGCATATGTCAGGGAAGGTGATGGAACGGATAATCTCGGGAACCATCATGGACCAACTTAATGTCAACCAGGTGATCAGGCCCAGTCAGCATGGGTTTATGAACGGTAGATGCTGTCTAACCAACCTAATCTTATTCTACGACAAGGTGACCCGCTTAGTGGGTCAGGCAGTTGATCTGGTCTACCTGGACTTCAGTAAGGCCTTTGACAC
>PPHD01023636.1:0-12398 GCA_002909625.1 Bambusicola thoracicus
TGCTCAGTGCTTGCACTGCACTAATGCACAAATGGAAAACTTGTGGTTCTACCCCTGCCTCCCCTGAGCGTGCTCAGAATTCCTGTCTAAAATCTTGGTTCGAGGAAACAACCAGAGGAAATTGTACCTCTGAGAGAATGGTTTTCTGGTTTTGTAGGGATGCACACACACATTCACGTACACTTTGCAGTCTAAAAGGAGGGGGGCAAATTTCACTTAAGGTGAGGGGAGAATTCAGGGTTTTTGTAGAATAACAATAGAAGCCCATGAACCAGTGAGATATCCATGTCCTTAGGCAGTTATTAAAGGAGAGGTTTCTGTATCTCAGCATCTCTATGGGTGTTTCCTTCTCTCAGCACTGTACAAGTTTATCCCATTTCAGTATGGCTCTGTACATGGTGGGCACAAATCACAGATTTCATCTGTTCTTAACATTTAAGCTTTGCTTTAATCTTCACGGGATTCCACTCCTGTGATGTGGGAAGTACAAAATATTTCAGAGCAAGATCAGTTCTAAACATAGACTTTCTTCTAGGAAAAATTAAGTGGTTTTGACTTCTTATGCTGCCATACAGATGAGTTTTTAATGGATAGAAAACAACCACGTGGGGCTGTGGACAGAGCAGCCTTCGTGCTTTCTAGCTCTGAGTAGAAGTGGATGTCTGCTTTCAGTGAGGACTAAGCAAGTTCTCTGATATGTAGGAGGAAAGACATGAAATGAAACTTCCACAACACAGATTTCCCAGAAAAACAAAAGCGTCTGACTGTCAGCATTTCAGCATTCTGCATCAGGTTGTGAAGATACGTAATGAAAGCATTTGCAAATCTATTTTTCTCCGTGGAAGTAATCTATTCTTGAATTTTGATCTGTGGAAGTTTCTGTGTTCTAATTTATATAAGAACTTGTCTGTATGTGTGTATGTGTATATACACATAAATACATATAAAGTATACACACAAACAGATGTAAAGTAGGGCTGCTCACCGCATCCTGTGCCATTGGTTTTGGTAATAAACTTTTTTATTTGAAATTGATCACTGAAATACTTTCTGAATGGATACTGTAGAGTACAGAAGAGACACTGATTTAAAATAAATTGTGAAATGAATGTCATGAGGCATATTCTTTATGTTAAGAAAAACATATGAAGAGCTGAAAGAATCTCATGATTTACGCAGTAGAGTGAAGCAAAATTTGGTAGATTTTTCAGGCGGGATCCAGTGAAAGTGACTCGGTCTCTTAAACTCAGCATTATTTTATGAGTATGCTCTTCACAGTTCCAGGAGGAGCTGCAAAGTGCTTTGTAGCTTCTGCCAACAGTATGAATTCAGCAGCAAACCTTTTCTGACCTGCATCAACTTCTGCCTCTTCCTTGGGCAAAATGCACACCTCCTTCTCTTGGCAGAAGCTCTTTGCATCTTCTTTGTACTCATTACTACCTTGATGCACTATAAATTTGCTCTAAATGTGATGAAGCATCTTCTGTTAAGCTCTGTGCATTTTCTCTTAGAACCAAGTAGATGTTATCTTACTGAGCAGACGTATTCAACTGAAAATGTCAGGAAGGAAACGAGTAAACTTTCTTCTGATCTTTTCTCCATAGGTATCCTTGCTAGAATACCGTAAGAGACAACGAGAAGCTAGAAAAAGTGGCTCAAAGACAGAAAACTTTCCCCTTGTTACTGTATCTCCTCATGCTGCTGGTGGAGGAAACATAAGTAGTAACAGTGGTGCTAATGATGGATTTAACAACAGTGGTGAAAATGGGGAACAAACTGATAACGCTGCGAGCCAGCCTGTACCACTGCCAACTGCTGTTTATAATGCAGCTCCAGAAGATGTGGGCAACAACAGTGCAACCAAGGAAACTTCTTCCAGTGAGAAGAATGAGCCTGAGGTTCAGTGGTAAGTCACAAAGTGGTGGGACAAAAGTTCTGAAACATTATTTACTTCATTCTCTGTCACTTCTATTTGCAATCTGTTTTTTGTTAATAAGTGTTCAGTGACAGATTACTGATCAGAAAGCCCTTTTTCAGATTAGAAGAGTTGTCTGACCTCTTACCTCAGCAATATAGCGGATACCTCATGAAGAAGAGAATATATAGAAAATCATCTGTAAAATATGTCAACTTATTTTTACTCAGGGTGTTTTTTTAAGAGCAAAAAAAAAAAAAGTTAGCTTCAACAAGACAGGTCACCAAGTTCTGTAGGGTATAAAGTGGTGTAAGTTAAGGGTAGTTGTGAATCGTGAAGAAATGGCATTGCATTCCTTCCGCAGATGGACAGAACCCACATTGTGTTCTTGGAAAGATGTGTGGAGGTAGGAGCTGGATGGAGAGGTGCTGTGAGGGCTGTGAGAGAGCAGAGTCTGCTTTTCATGCTTTTCAGCATGGCCTCAGTTTTACATTTAGCTTCCTTGTGTTGCCACTGCTTCATCCATGGCTGAAGATTTGTTCTCCTAAATCTCAAAAGCTTTCCAAAAATACCATAGGGAAGAAGGGAAGGAATAATCCGTGATGATGAACAGAAGCTTCTAGAAGACTACAGGGCGTTTGTTTTTCAGTGATGTAGTTGGAATGCATTTTTCTTGTTTGCTGTTACAGAGTACAGACTTGCATGCGGTTCACCTAACAGTTCCTTTTGTAGGGAGTGTGGGGATACTTGCATATATGGTTGCTTATGGTGGCTGGATGGCTCCCCTGTGTGCAAACCATATGCTGTATTGCGCTCCACACCAGATATTCCAGCAGCCTTAAAAGCAGATGCAATGTGAAGGGGGATGACATAGGATGGCTTCAATGTGTGCAGCTTTTCCCACTGCATTCTTTGGTAGTCAGAATATAGCTAGTCGTTTTGCCAACTCTGTCTCCAAAATATTACTGGAACAAAATAAGCACTGCCATTCTTTATGCTGTAGTGAAGGCCTAAGAGTGTTGAGTGCCACTCTGCTTCGATGCTCCAGCTGTTCCAGAATAGAAGGATTTTGTAGAGCCAACTGAAGGGACAGCATAAGTGCAGTCTTCAGTATTTCACTGAAAAGTGTCCAAAAGTTCATTACACAGAAGGCAGTGTATTTTATGTCATGGAAGGAATGTGGGGAATAGGTTGAACCCTAACATTTACTTCAGTTGCAGCGGTGTTGTAGAGTATTGCCATATGTTATTGCCTAGAAGAATAATTGAGTTTGTAGTTACAGAGTGCTGTCATTACTGTTCTCAGTCATATTGTGAGTGTGTAACTGATCATGAGAGGCATAGCTGTCACTTTGCTTACTATCTAGCAAGATAAATCGGGACGCTTAAATAGTTTACATCTATAGTTGTGCGGTATTTACAGTTGTGGACCCATTATTAAAGAGCAAGTTAATTTGTAGTAAAGACAGGAATTTTGAAGGCTGCTTTATCCAAATGGGGGGAGTATGAAGCAGTACTCACTACCTGTATTTTTTTAAATGTGGTTTTTGGCTTGACAGATGAGAATTAAACAACTCCACACATCTGTGGAAGAAAGGAATTGACATTTCTTATGTAACAGGGTTGCAGGAAATCAGTGTATTTAAAATGAGAGAAAATAAACTTAAAATGCTGAACTGGCACTTCTTCAGTAGGATGAGTTATTTGCCTGTTAAGGTGCAGTCAACCATGTAAACTTTCTGTGACCCAGTATTTGCATATATATAGTCTGAAATTTGGTCCATCAGAGTGTATCATCTTAAATTAGAATATGCTTCCCTCTTCCAGGACTGCATCAACCTCTGTGGAACAAGTGAGAGAACGGAGTTATCATAGAGCTTTGCTTCTCAGTGATCATAGGAAAGACAAGGACTGCGGTGAGTTCGTTTATTACGTTGAAGGTAGATACCTCTAACCAATTCCTCCGTGGTAGCCCTTAATTGTTCTAATGCTGTGTTTGGGTCTGCTTCATCTGTAGGGGGAGAGTCACCCTGTAGTCCATGCTCACCATCCCATGTTCAGTCTCCCACCTTCATCTCATTCAAATCTCATTTCCCAGTTGCAGCTTAAGGTCCATTCTTTCACTGAATGTATGGAAGGTCAGTAAGCAAATGACCTTGTATGACACTTGACATATCTGAATGATCTCCTAAACAACTACAAGTAGCTCTGTTAAAGTCAAATACGAAGTGCTTCGTGTTCTTTGTAAGATACTTTTTTTCCTCACTTTAACATTAATCTTTAATTTATGTCTGTAGAAGCTGATCCTGAAAATCCGGAGCCGCCTTCTGAATGTCCATCCCCAGATACTTCACAGAAGACGTGCAGGAGTCCTTCAAAAGCAAGCAAGGTAATACACTGTGTGTGCAGGTGCACGTGCACTTGGTGTGCGTTGTAACCATATGTACATGTCTCCAGTTTATTTTTAAAAGGTTACCATCATGCTTTACTATTTAGATGAACAAGTATGTGACATTTCTGTTAAATTACCTAACGTGGGTACACATCTGTTAGAACATTTGCAGAACTTCCAGCACGCTAAAAAGTTTGTGTTCTGTTCGTCGAGTAGCCATATCTGCTTCTCTATGGTCTTGCATTCTGTACACACAGAGGAGGTTTTGTCAGTGGATTCAGTATTGCAGTTCTGCAGGTGGAATGCTGAAGAACTGACAGAACTGACAGCAGTAAAATGACTGAAGTGCTGCTTCTCAGTAGAGGCAGCGATATGAAGAAAGCCACTGAGGAGTTCCGTGTACACTATGAAATGCAGTAATTCAGGTTGTAATGACCAGTCTGTTTGCTCGCATTCTGCCAGTTCTAGAATGCTAAATCACTCTGAAAAATACTTTGTTTTAGTAGTAATTATTGCTTTCAGACTTGGAAACGTGAAGCTAACAAATAGCAGATTCTGACTTTGCCCCAGCAGGCCGTATATCTGTTACTACTTCCAAATGCACTTGCTGGTCTTTGATTTTAGAGCATAGTTTGTATGTACTTGCTGGAAATGATGCCTGTGCTAAGTTTAAGCTTCTTCCTGTCACGGGTTTTATATCAAATGTTTTTCTGCCACCATCAGAGAGCACTGTTCTGAGACGCTTCTTCTCGCTGTAATGCTTTCATAACTAAACGTTCTGAATATTATGCCCTGACTCTCTTTGTTCTAGCCCTCTTCGCCGAGTCCTGTAGTTTCAGCGCCATCACTGGGAAAAACACCCATGAAGCCAGATTCACACTGGGACACTGCAGCTAATGCACCAGAGGCCGAAGGTGTGAATCATCAGAAATCAGAGCTGCAACAAAAACAGCTGACAAATAACGTCCAAGCACTTTCAAAAACGCATCCATCTCAATCACATCTGCGCAGTTCTGCTGAGCAACTTTCACATTCACAGAAGTTGCCTTCTGCACCTTTGAAGCTCCACTGTCCCCCTTCACCTCACGTAGAAAATCCCCCGAAGCCATCGACGCCCCACGCGCCCGTGCAGCACGGTTATCTCTCGCCAAAGCCTCACTCGCAGCAGTTGGGATCTCCGTACAGACCTCATCATCCACAGTCACCTCAAGTCGGAACGCCCCAGAGGGAAACGCACCGTGGTTTCTATCCCGCAGCACCAACCCTTCAGCCCAGTAATCAGCAGCAGGCCAGCGGGCCGCTGTTTGCTCAGACGGCTTCAGGACAATCCTCGGCTTCTTACAGCCAGTTCAACCAACAGAATTTGAACAGCAATGCACCACCTCCCCCGCCTCCTCCGCCCCCTTCTTCCACCTACTATCAGAACCAGCAGCCCTCTGGAAACTTTCAGAGTTACAGTCAGCTGAAGGGTAGCATCCCCCAACAGACTGTGTTTTCATCCGGACCAAATCAAGCACTTCCTGGCTCTGCAGGTCAGCAGACAGTGCCGGGACACCATGTAACTGCAGGGCATTTCTTGCCCTCTCAGAACCCCAGTATTCATCACCAGGCTTCAGCGTCTGCTGCTCCTCCTCCGCCACCGCCGCCTCCTGCTCCGGGCCCTCACCTGGTTCAGCAGCAGAGCACCCATCAGCAGCATTCTGTAGCACACGTCGTCGGCCCGGTTCACGCCGTGGCGGTGGCTCCTGGATCTCACATTCACTCTCAAGCTGCCGGTCACCATCTGCCACCGCCGCCTCCACCGCCGGGCCCCATGCCCCACCACCAGCCTCCTCATCCTCCGGCCGGACACCAAGGTTTGCAAGCACAACACCAGCACGTTGTAAACTCTGCTCCTCCTCCCCCTCCGCCTCCCCCATCCAACATTATAGGCTCGGGGCACCACCCGGCATCGGCACAAGGGTTACACCACCCATCGCATCAAGGACCTCCCCATTTTCCCTCAGGCGCTCACACGAGCGTGCCCTCCTATTCCTCGCAAGCCCCCCACCACACGACATTAGGACCCGGACCTCAACATCAGCCTGCTGGAACAGGGCCTCATTGTCAGCTCCCCGGTCAGGGTCCCCACATCCAACCTCAAGGACCAAACAGTATTGCAACCCCCACCGCTTCAGGGTTCTGCCCGCACCCTGGCTCAGTAACGCTCCCGCACGCAGTGCAAGGACCGCAGCAGGCGTCACCGGTGCCCGGACAGATCCCCATTCACAGAGCACAGGTGCCGCCCACCTTTCAGAACAATTACCATGGTTCAGGGTGGCATTAAAACAGATCCCCTTAATCCTAAACATTTTTAAAATGTTCTGTAATATAAACTGTGTATATTTCATATGTACCTACGGGAGGTACTTTTTAAAGCTTGTACATGATACTTTGTATAAAAGCGAACACCAGTGCTCTCTCATTGTATCTTTCCATTTTTTGCTTTTTAAAATTCCCAGAGACGTGCTGTTCAGCCAGTATTAGGTATTCCTTTTTATTTTGTAAGTGAACATTCCAGCTGTTTTTTCTGGCAGTAGGTTTGATGCTGCATAATCTTTAAAGTTTTATCGTTGCAGTTAAATTCATTTAGTGAATGTTTTCTATATTACTTTTATACATATGTAATTAAGTAAGTACACAGGCTAAGTGATGGCACTAACAACTTTTTTTTTTCCATTTTCTTCTGTCGACAGTTTTGTGTGCATAGAGATAGAAAACAATGCAATACAGATTTTTATAGTTTTGGTGTGGACATGGCTTTTTGTTTCATCAGTTCTTTGCAGAAAATGTAATTTAATGTATAGACCGTTTCTAATGTCTGAGTGCTGTAAATACTGTATTTCTTTTGCTTGTAAAATTGCTTAAAGCTACTTTCATTTGATAGAGTATTGTATATAATAAGTCTCTTTTGCAAAAAAACAAGTGTGATCTTTGTGAAAGTAGTACAGTATATGATCTTTAATTTTTTTTTAATATACTGTCACATTGCAGCACTGGTTGGGCATTTTAATTCATGTTAATAAATCACAATTATGTCAGTTTTAACCACTTGTCCGGAAGGGGTGCTGTGTGTTGAGGGCTGTGCATAGAGCAGCCCTGCCCGCATGGAGCTGTGTGGCTGTTCCTCCTGTGCGGTGTCCGCTCAGTGGCCTTCTTGTCATAGCACAGCTGGCTCTAGAAGTGAGTGCGGGAGGGGGATTTTTGGTCCCTTGCTGAGCTTAGAGGTGAGGAAAAATTGTTCTGATTCAGGCAAGGTCTGCTGTCAGGTAATGCTGGCTATGTTTATTGAGTATGTCAGTTTATTTAATGTTAAGCCATGCATATTGATGCATTGTGTCTAACATACGCCAGCATGGTGGTGCAGTAAAGCTCGATCAGATGATATTCTGTTCTTAGTTATAAACCACAGCACCACCTGCACAGGTCAGTACGTGCCTTCCTGCGTCTGTTGGAGCTCTTACTGCAGTATGGTGGGAGTGAGACCTTTATAGCATAACTGTGGTGTATGAGAGCATCCTGCAGCTCATCAGTGAGTGTGTTGAATTCTATTCATGTAACAGAACAAATGCTTGCTGGCTCTCTTTCAGAATCCAGAGAAGAAAACCAGCGTGCACCTTCCTTTGCTCTGGCTGCTAGAAAACCTGCCACTGGACAGGATGGGAAATGGCAATTCCTACTCACTGAGAACAAGTGGTAATTCTTTGAATATAGACAGTACTGGGTTTACTTAAAATTATTTGCTCATAAGGATCAGAAAAGTACTTTAAGTGCTTCCCCGAACAGTCACTGACTGCAAAACACACAAACATAATATGGAATATGCTGTGTTCTGTGCTGTCGTGTAGTAGAATCAGAGTGCCCAACCACCAGCCAAAGCAGCAGAAAAAAGAAAAAAAACCCAACGCATTCCTGAGAAATCCATGGCCACAGTTCACAGCTGGTTAACCAGAGCCACCTCCATCTGTAATCTGTTAATTGTTAGCACTTTGCACTGCGGTTACCTTGTGACCAGGGGAACAGACCCTGTGTACCTAAGCTTTGTTCTGTCACCGTGGTCAACCAAATGGAAAGGAGTGCAGCAGCGTTGGGTCCCCTTACTCGACTTGAATTTAAACTGAGGCAAATGCTGATATTCTCTGTGTATTTAAGAACAGCCCTGAAATCAGTTGCAGCATCCAGACACTACTGACAGCATGGCCAGGGGTGAAGTATAACGTTTTACCTCTCTGGATTCCTTTGTAGCCTTTTGTTTCTTCTCACCACTGTCATCCTTGAGGCCTTTAAAAGCAGCTCCTGTGAGAAGAGGGAAGCAGCAGGCAGAGGCAGCAGGCAGAGGCACCCGGTGCTGACACCCCACTGGTGCAGGGCCACAGCACAGGATGAGTTTCTGCAGCCTGTAGCGTTGGTGGTGCACTCCTTGGTGGCCCCCGGTCTCTTTTTGGATGAGGTGTGTACGGGTGTAGCAGGGAGGGAGGTGGGTAAGCGGCTGCTTGCTTACGTGAAGTTAAACACCTTGAATGAAACACGGCTCAGTTTGGTCTCATTTCATTTAGCACCACACAACTGCAGCCCATCGTTCCCCGTTACCCTTCAGAAGGATCAGATTTATCTCATACGATTGTTACAGCTGAACAGAAAGCTGCACTTCAGCCCGGGTCACCCCCACCCACCGCCAGCACGGCGCGTCATTCTAGCCAACAGTGGGCTTAGGGCTATCAAAGATGCCAACGACAGCACACTGTCTGAAAAAACAAAACACTTTAATTAGACAACTGCAAGCACCTCAAACAACTGGTTATTGTTACAGCATGGGGCTATCGTCTCACAATCTAGTTATTGCAAAGGCATGTGAATAAATTTCATATGGACAAAGTCGATAAAAAGTGGCACCATAGTTACATGAAAATCAGAAGTAAGCTTACATTCATCCCACTGACTTCTAAAAGAGGCCAAAACACACCTCCGTATTGTACATTCTAAGATCCGTATTGCCTATAAGCCTCAGTCTATGTAGCTTTTTTTCCTAGGAAACGTAGTTTTGCGTGCAACGTACAAAGAAGAACTGTATGTCTAGTTATGGGAAAAAATAAAGCTAGTGCAATCTGGTTTAGAAACATGTAAAGCTATGGATGGGATGAGCATGATCTCGCTTCTTGCATTTTACCCACTGCAATATTTGCAGCTGTCCTCCCTTCACTGACTCAAGCGCAAACTTTCATTATAAAAGATCAGTAATTCTACACAGAGTGGTTCTCATGCTCGACCTTTAATTTGTTTCTTAAGGTATAGAACAACTTACAGTGCTTAGAAAAAGGCAACACCATATGGTACCATGTCTTCACTATCACATTATAAGGGAAATCGCTATTTTCTTTCCTTAAAAGCACTTAAAATAGGCAAAAGTTCTAAAAGGGAGTGCTAAATGAGAATGCATACTTTATTAGAAAGAAGTCTAGCCTTCCTTTAAAGTGCCATTTGGGGAATGAAATCCTGTAAACCAGAGCCACTTTGTTTAAAATCCAATGAATGGGAACTGCTGCAGAATAGAAAGTTTACACGATTCCTTAAAGCAGTTTGAAGTCCACCACATGCAATTGGTTTGCTATAAAGCTCTCTAAAACTTAGTAGCTTTACTCTGAAATTGAGTCCCCGGTCCCATATTTAAATGGAAATAAACATTTACAGGGTGCATTTACATACACTATAATACAAGAATGACGTCCCTTTGCCAGAAGATAAAATTGTACAATTCCTTGCCGTAACTCACTTCTGACTTCATAAATTTCTTACGCTTGTAAATTATATAATATGCATCAGCTAAAATAGTTCTTTCATAAATAGTTACAAAACTTGCCAAAACACATGGGAGGAAGTTTCTTTTGTTCAAAAATCTGACATCTGAATGCCACACAACACAAGAAACAATGCTTAAAGACACGTTAAGTGTTTTCTGAAGAAAGTGGGTGAGTAAACTACTAGCTGAGGACAAAAAGACTACCCTTCCCCAAGAACACAGTGCACAAAAAGCAAAATGTCAAACAGTACCTCAAGCAAAATAAAGGTCTGAGGATTGAAGCCAGCTCACGTGTGATCCTGCTAGAGGATTTGTCACAGTCACCATTTAGGTCCGATGCATTGAAAAGTGGTTGCTGGCTTGTTTTATAGCTGAGAAATTCTGCTAAGAATTCAGCCACGGATGCCTAAGGCATTCTCCAGCTGAAGCACGTTTCTCTGGGACCATTTCTAGCATGGGGATCAGGAAATCTGTAAACTGCGCAGCGTCTTCATGAGGCCAGCCGTACTTCTCCACAAGCACATCGAAAAGACTCCAAGGCTTCAGCTTCGTAATGTGCCGGAGTTCTCCTGCAAACACACACATTGCTGGCATTAGAAAAATACCCCTGTACCCAGTACCGACCAATCCTTGTGTAGTTCTTCAAGAAGTGCTATTTAGGAAGGTCAGCGCGCTGCACGCCCACTTGAGGTCCTCACAATGAGTACAGCTGGCAGTGAAACCAAGGAAGCATCCCTAAAGCAAACTGCACATTACGCCCGGACAACGCTGTGACCGGTCTGCTTTTTCCTGTTACCTTGGAATCACAGAACATCTCAGGGAGGGAAGGCACCACAAGGATCATCGATCCAGCTCCTGGCTCCACACAGCACCACCCAAAATTCAATACCTATGTCTGAGAGTGGTGCCCAAACACTCCCTGAACTCCAACAGCTCGGGGCTGTGCCCACTGCCGTGGGCAGCCCATTCAGTGCCCACCGCCCTCTGGTGCAGACCCCTTCTCTAATCCCTTTTCCTGCCCCTCCCCTGACAGCTCCATGCTGTTTCCTCAGGCCCTGTCGCTGTCACAGAGAGCAGAGCTCAGAACCTCACAAAAACTGCTCCAACCGTAATGCACAAGTCTCAATACCACGGGTCATGCTGCCTCGCTACGTGACATTTGCCATCAGTGCGGCTGCAACTAGCTGCAAACCAAGCCAAACACAAAGGTCTGGCAGTGAAGGCTCTGCTCCATCTCTGAGGAGGCCCGGGCTGACTGCTCCCGCAGAACGTGGCCGCCGGTGCTGCCCATATCGTCTTCAAACCCGCCAGAGCATTGAGCTCCACGAAAGAGGTGGCATGTGGCCAACCTGGTAGCGTGATTCAGACCAAAGGAAGGATGTGACAGCTCTTCTGCCATCAGGCTTGGCAACATAGCCATATGTATCTGCAGGCTGTCAGGACTGACGGGGAAAGAAAGGCTCTTCTGGCTGCTCCTCCTCCGCTGCCACCTCCCTGCCTCCCAGGCACATATCTAGGCCTCAGCCTCTGTGCAATGCTACAGAAACAGCTCCGTGGGCACTTTTACCCTCGTCGTGATCCTGCACCATCCCCAAACCACTGGGGCTGCTGGGTGGATTCTCAGCCAACACTGGAGGCTGAACACGACTCATCCACAGACAGTCATGCTGTGTCATCCTGCATGGGGCACGCAAGTCACACTATTTTAAGCAAAGTGGTTTGGCAACCCGGTTGCTATCTGCAGTTGACATCAGCCACCTGCAACCTGCTGCCCATCACGGGCTACATGACGTCGGCTCTGAGTCTCCTTACATCCCTGTGGCCATGGAAGTTCTAGGACAGCCGAAGACAGCCATGCCCCCAGCCTGCCTCTGGGAGCCTGAGCCAACTACTTGGCAGTGCCACGCGCCCAGCAGGGCATGTCTGCCACCTCAGCACAGCAGAAGGCTCTCCTCATGGTGCCACCTGAAAAGCAGCTCTCCAGGCACTGTGATAAGGGCTCCAACACAGTAAGACTGCAAATGGTCAATCCCTGGCAAAGAGAAAGAGGAGCTTGCTACTGGCAACAGAAAGTGGGATGTGCTGCCCATGGCATGCCGGTGCCCTCCTTCCTTTCTGTCCAGCAGGGAAGGAGGGGACTGAGACAGGAAGGAGAGCAGAGTGTCCTCTGGCGGTTCACATGGGGATAGTTCCAGTAGCGGTGTGTCCCATGAGTAATACTGCTCCACACCAAAAAAAAAAAAAAAAAAAAAAAAA
>PPHD01023637.1:0-12398 GCA_002909625.1 Bambusicola thoracicus
AGTATGAACCGTATAGTTGCTTTCCCTAAGTCTGGGTTTGGGCCTAGAGGACTACCTTTATACTTTATACTTTCATTTTGCTAACATATGAATTGTAATGCTTATAGGATGCTCAGATAAGCTCCTCATCTCAAAACACATGAAATGCTATCATTTGCATTTTAAATAGGTGCATGCTAATTTTATGATTGCAGAACTGTCAAGCTCCTCAGTCTTTTTGTGACTCCAAGACATGATGATGTTTTACTGATTTCTGTCAATATGCTGCTTGCTTCTGTAGGTCTGGCAGGCATACCCAGCTGGACTCCTACTCAGTGTTTTGACCTGATAATGTACAAAACAAAATGAGAGACTTTATTGTCTGCATGGAAGCAGTAGTCCAGTTTCTGTGCCTGAAGTGTTGGGGAAAGAAGGGAAACAGGCTAACAGAGGGCAGTTCAGAGAGGAAGGGGATTTCAGGAAGATCACTGTAATCAGTTAATTTGACTTCCTATGGAACACAGACGTGGGATTTCCATTTGCAAATTTTTCTAGCTGGGTGTGAAGATTCAGGAAATGAGCTGGAATGGGCAGATTTGGGATGTCCATCACCTCTGCTTGAGGTCCATGTGGCCACAGATCTCTGTCCAAAATGTGGCTATCTTACCCATGCACCATGCTGAAAGTGCCAGACATGCAGCTTCATCTGTATGGATATTTCAGTTTAAATGCTGTGCTTCTGCATCTATTTCCCATGCATGTTGTGCAGTGTAATTTCCTATTTTAAAAGCGTGGAAATATTCAGTGCTGTGGGACATGAATGCTGCTAAGTAGCAAATACATTTATTACCATTTACTGCAGCTTACACATTCATGATTTCAGTGCACAGTAAATGGCGTAGAGAGCTATGAACTACTGGTTTGAATTACAGCCTTCAATGAGAAACTTGCTGTAAATAACCATTTAAAAACCCAGAAAAGACTGATTAATTGTATTTCATCATCTAATGGGATTATTCTGATTTCAAACTCCATGGAAAAATCTGTTGTCACATGCATAGTTTATGCTAGCCAAACCTATAAGACACATAGCCTCATTTGTCTGGCTAGTCCTTTAATTTTAATGTTTTCCTCCCAAAAGGAAGTCCCATTGTGGGCATTTCTTTGACAGACCATCCGGGCTACTCTGTATCTTGGAAGAGCACCTGCTGGCTGCAGGCAGGCAAAGCCAAGCCTTTGAATGATGCTGCAGCTGTGGCCTTGTTAAAGTCTGGAGCCTGAGGGCGCTTCACCTCGAGTGTATGGGTACATGGGAGGCAACACACAGGCAAATAACATGGATTAGAATACCCTCGAGTATCATTTAGCTACTTGACCTTGTGTAAACTTGTAAAACTGGTTCAGAACTACAGTAATGCACAAAATGCTCCCCACTAACAATAGTACTCCATCTCTCAAAGATTGGGCGCATCTGCTTTGTGGGCTAACAGATTTACTGCTTTCTGTTGTTCTGCACTGTCTGGGCTGTTTGAGAGGAGGACAAACCTGCTGGCTCTCTGTCCTAACTCATACCACATGATGTGTGTCTAGATTTGAAATCCACCATGCAGGATACAGTAAAGAAAGGAAGTTTAGTGCTTCATCATTACCACCCAAATATGTCTTTTAATGTTAAACATGAGAAAACGTAGGGATCTCAGTTACTTTCAGTACGAAACACACTACTTCTGTCAGTCTTTCTGGAGGCTGATGAGCCACTGAGCTCAGAGGGTTTTTTAATAGGCACCATGACTGTATTATTGGGTAGTAATTAAGCATAATTAAAAAGCAGGAATACCAAACAGTCCTTGACTACCGTTGGATGTTTTGGACTGAATGTGTGCACAGCTCAGCTTATCTCCCTTTGCAAATTAACTAAATGTCCAATAATCAGTTAGCTTTTTACTAATAAGATAAAATAGGAGTCTAGCATCAAAATCATCAGGCTGTCTTGATATGGAATCTTTTAAAAATCAAATCAAGAGAGGAGGTTTTAAAAGGGCAGCAGTCCAGCAAAATGGGAGGAATCAGAACTATTCCTCCATTCCCTTCCTACTTCATTGTATTCAATATTGAGCACATGAAATGTTTCAGGAAAATCAGATGCTATCATGAGAGATTTGGGCCAGGAGCACTATTTGTTCTTGCAAACATGCTCATACTGCTTTGTCTGTACTCCCCAATTGCATGTCTCCATTCTTAATTTATTACTGATGTTGGAGTCAGCCAACAATCTTTTTTAACAGTGGTGCCATTAAATACTGGGTAGGCTACGTTTGTTGCTATTGTAACAAGCTAGGATCTGGATGGTGTTGCTTGTTCTCTCCCTGAAAAGTTGACTTTTCCCATCCTGACTTTACTTCTGTCTCCAAGGTAGCTCTAACTGAGCTTTCCTTCCCTCCCCCCCACCCAGTCCCTCTTACATATATACATATATTGATATGTGTATGTTTTTTTGCTTTGTTTTGTCCACCTGCTCATCTGTGTCTCTGTCAAGAAATGCTCTGCAAACAGCTGGAGGTCTGAAGATCTATCAAGAGTCAGAGAATCATTAAGCTCAATGTTCACTGTTATCCGTTATCTCACAACAGCTGACAGGTTTTATTTTTCAGGTTATATATTCAGTGTTTTCACCAAAAATAGCAGATTGAGTGGATGGGGAGAAGTTTTCACAGTTGGGAGGAGAAAACTGTTCTCTTCTTGGTTTTTGTTGTTTCTTCTTTAATACTTCCGAATTCAGCAGAAATAGGAAGAACGCATCAAACAGATAAGGAGAAATTAGCTGTGGGAATAACTGCAGTCGCTCTCCAAATTCTTTCCTAAAGCTGTCTGTCACATATTATATTCCTCTTTCCCTTAAACTGCCTCCCTCCATACGCCAGGAGTGTTCTGGTTCAAAATTTATGCTAGAAAGACTTGAATTACTTCTCTCACTGTCAAACCTCCCCAGGGCCCCACCACCTGACTCCTCTCTCTCTCTATCTCTCTCTGAAATTGTTCAATGCACGCTGCTAGTGCAGCTGTTCCAATTTGCAATCTTTATAGGCTCAATAAATGGTATTAAATATCATTTTGTGGAATATGAAACTGATATTTAATAATTCTTAAAGTGAATCCTTGCCCTCTGAAAGCTTACAATCTTTGTTTCTCTTATTAGAGAACCGTGATGCAAATATGAGTACCCACTTCTTTATTATGCTTTTTTTTCCCCCTCTTCTTTGTCTTTCCTAACTAATTATCTGTGATGAAGTGTCAATTGCAGAGCAGTATTTTGACCCAGTGAGGCACCAAAATAGCTGAAATACTAAACACTGGTTAATTCATTGTTTTCGTAAAACAACGCTGGCTGCGTTTTGTATTTCAGGCAGTATGTCTTGGTTTCTTAGCTGCTTCCTTTCTACTCAATGTCATCTTGCCTGCTAACTGAATGCAACTCATTCAGGAATACCAGGTAGAAGCTGTACCAGAACATCATCACTGCATGGCTGGAAGAAGCTCAGCTGCTTTGCAGTTGTTTGCTCTGGCAGATTTTTGCGTAATCAGATAGCTGAAATGAATACTATTTTGCATGTACACTACAGCATAATTTGTGATACGCACTACAGAGTGAGAAGAAATGGAGTGAATAGACGGTGGCTTTTTGTTTGGATTGGTTATATGTAATATTTTTTTTCCCAGAAGTGATACAATTACTTGCTGTCCTGTAGGCCTTCTGCTACTACTAAAGGCAAGCTTTCATATTTCTACCGGTTACATTAGTGTGTATTAGTAATCAGTGTGTATACAAAGGTAATTTTAAACATCTTTTCTCAAGCTGTTTTACCCATTCTAGAATAAAGTGCAATGTCTGGAAGCAAAACAATGAAATTTCTGGAGTCAGTGTTTTGTGACTGCATCCCTTGCTGTAGGACGCTTTGATGGTTACAAATTATCTACAAAACATTCATTTGCCAACTTTGAAAAAGAAAGAAAAAAGTAAAACAAACGCCAGTAAGCTGGTAAACAGAATCACATGGCTTTCTTTTCCACTCTTTAAGAAGTATTACTGAATAATATTAACCCTCCATTACCAGCGATGTTTGTCTTGAAATTGTCATGTGAGAAACTCTTGCCCTTTGAGGATGACATGCTACAATTAGGAGAGGATTTTGCTGCTGAAATAGTTTGCAATGCTGTCCTGTGTTAGCTTTTGCAGTCTGATCATTATAGGGGTGGTCTTATGAGTTAATGAGCGCGTTAAGGAGTCAACTGTTAAATCTTTTGGATGATCCTGTATCAAAGTGGTCACTGGGAGTGAAAGCCTACTTTCTTGGCTCCCTTCTCATGAATATTGAACTTGCCATGGGATTGTTTTCTATTCTAAACAGACTTTACAAAAAAAAAGACTAAAAAAACTGATAGCCAACATTCATCACAAAATATTGGAACGACAAGTAGAAATAAAGTCAACCTTCTTCTTACCCTACTGCCAGCATTGTGTGAATTTCTGAAGTAAAAAAAAAAATCATTAGCATAGTTTTGATCTGAATGTAACCACATTTTTTTCAGTTCTCCCTCACCCCCACTTTTTTTTTTTTTTTTTTTTAACTTTAATTGTTGCCCTACTTCTGTTTTGATAAAAAGGTGCTTTTGTGTTTATGGACTGGTAGAATTGTACAGAAAAAATGGTGGTTAGCATGTTTGGCTATTTTATCGACATCGTTCTGTATTGTTACCTTGAGATTTTAATTGAATCTCAAACTCAGGTCAAGGATTCTGCTTTTTCTGCATTCTTACAGCAGAAATGAAGCATTGTGGGTGCTGTGGAATCTCTGTCTCATGGATGGCAATCTCACTTATTTTCTTCTTTAATTCCCCTGGAGCTGTAGTTATTGACACTTTAAAGAGAAGCGTCTTCTGCTGCTGTATACAAAAAAAATAAACCAGTGAGGGAGTGTACAGCAATGTAGCTTTGCAGGAGGGATATAAAGACCTTTTTTAAGACTGATGTATATGTGCTAAAGCAAGAAGTCTCTTGGGAGACTGTTGTGGGCCAGCTTGTAAAGCAGAGTTGTAATAGCCTTTTAAACTCATTCTAGATAGGTCTGGCCTTAATATCTGGGATTGTGGTTTTTAGCTTCTGTACAGAAACATCTGATGAAATCATGGAGTGATCACCAGCAAAACTGGATCTTGTTTTCCTGGATACAGTATGTGAATTCACCCTATGAGTAGAGAGTGAGAAAGAATTGACAAAGCTTGGTGTAAATGCAGAAAAGATGCACAGATGTTTGAAGCCTAGTTTCTACAAGTGAGTTTTCTAGTGTTTTTGAATGTTTACTATAACAAATGCACGTGGAGGGAAGCAACATGCAGATTTATCATAGAATCATAGAATCGCTAAGATTGGAAAAGACCCACAGGATCATCCAGTCTAACCTTTCGCCCATCGCCAATGGTTCTCACTAAACCATGTCCCTCAACACAACATCCAAACGCTCTTTGAACACCACCAGGCTCGGTGGCTCCGCCACCTCTCTGGGCAGCCCATTCCAGTGCCTGACCACCCTTTCAGAGAAGTAGTATTTCCTAACGTCCAGCCTGAATCTCCCGTGGCACAGCTTGAAGCCATTTAGGGTAAAGACATACTGTTGAGGCTTTCTGAGTCACAATATTTTCGCTGGATGGAAGACTCTACTTTGTTATACCTAGAACTTAAGCGTAAGAGTGCATACCTGCTGCATCACAATAACAGGGTACTTCTGGGAAGTGCTTTGTTTTTGTTTGTCAGTGCTCAGGTAGTGGTAGTAGCTGTTCTCTGTCGTAGGATTTTCATTTCAGTATAAAATTTCTCCTTTTTCCCTGCTGTTTGTTCACAGCAAGCACAAGTATATCCATGAGTATCCTTGAGTATAATTGCATGTATACACACAAACTGAGACTGCGAGAAGAAAAAGCTGATAGAGCTATGGAGTTTAATACCAGTGTATTTCATCTACTTGCCAGCTCTGGTTTGAGGGAAGGGAAACAAAACAAAGGCATCTCTCCAGCACACAAGCAAACTGTCAGGATACACCCATGTTAGTAAACTGAATCTCAGAACGTTACCTATTTTTGGTGGTACGTTTAGATGCAGTAAATCTTTCTTTCAGTAAGCAATGCTGTGTGGAAAATCCATAATTTTTTTTCAATTATAAAATTTCTCATCATCTTCTAGAATAGTCAGCATCAGGCACAACTATTTCCTTTAACAGCACTTTCACCTGAGTGCCTGAACCCAGGCAGCAGGACAGTCCTTGGCATCCAGGGCTTTACCTGAAGGTACATCACAGAGCAGCTGCTGTTCCAGTTCAACATTTATTGTTCTTGAAGGAAAAACAAACCTGTGGTTGAAATGCGAATCAGCAGGCTGTCTTTAAAGGTTGGGCTCTTGATACTTATTTATTTATTTATTGTCTGCTCCTTCGTTCCTTTTGTTGTTGCTGCTGCTGTTGTTTTCTCTTTCCTGTCAGGTGTACTCTCCTTACCTGTCATCTTCCCGCTATCTCTGCCACATGGCTTTTGTCCTCTATCTGTTTGTTTTTGTTTTCCTTCTCCCTTGCTCAAGTTAACTGAGTTTATCCTCTTTTCAGTATGCATCCCCACACATAGAGATGTGTGTGAAAGTATACGTGTATGCAGATACAATTACATATGAGTATTTTGAGCAGATGCTTGCATGTAAAGATGTGATATGGACGGTCATATGTAGGGCAGTTTCCAGCATAACTGTACATTAAAATGTTTTGTTCCTGTTATATTCCATCTGTTTCTTGATTTTTCTGGGAAATAATACCCTTAGTTCAGAGTCTTTGCAATCCTGTGTGTGCAGTTGAAGGTGAGCAGTACTTAGGACAGGAGCCATCTATTTTTAACTGGGATAAGTTGTTCTTAGTTCTCAATAAAAAGACAACCTTATGGTACTGACCATTCCTCCTTTACCTTACTGATAGGGAACGGCGTTAGGAAATCTCTTTCTCTGAATGCATAAAGTGATGGCAATAAGCTGCATGGTAAGTCTATGTAGGGAGTATGATTAGTTTTCATTATGGTTGAACTAATTTTACCAATAAAACAGGACTAGAGGGAAGCTGCCAATAATTTATTTTTTTAATTGTCGGGTGTAAACACTGTGTCCATGATTTGTCATTTATAAGGACTAATTTCCAGATGTTCTTTTTGGCTCCATTGCAGAGGCCAGATGACTTTGTGTTTGTTGTTGATATCATAAATGAGAAACAAAGGAGAGTACAATACAGAAATGTGCAGTGATTCAGTGTAATAACCTCTAGAACTCTGAGATGCCATGAAGCACTAATACACCTGGTACCAGCGGTGGGCATTGCTTTAAAACAGATTCTACCTATGGCCACTACAAACTGTACTCTGATATCATGAAGGTATTTCCTACTTTCCTGATGTGTGCTGATGGTGATGGGGGTATATATTGACTTCTTGATGGTGATGTCTTTTTCTTTTTTTCTTTTTAAATATGCTGAATTAAACATAAATTACCATACACAGCTGTCATTTTTATCTCTGAGGTAGCAGATTCATATTAAAGCCAAATAACTGTGTTTGTTTGTCAGAATCTGCTGTTTTTGGAGCAGAAAAACTATTGCTGCTTTGTGAAAAACCATCTCTAGCAATGGGTTACTAATAATATATATGTCTATTGCTACATTATTGTTGCTGCTGTATCACTTTAGGAAGGATGATGTGAGTAAAGCTGGAGGCAGAAAGGCTAAAGATCTGCTTCTCTTTCAGCTTTGTCAATATTCTTCTTGCCCTCAGGGAAGTTGCTTAAACTCAGTTTTACCCATCTGTAAAATTAAAAGATCTGAATCATTGACCATTGATTTTTCTCAGAGCATTAAGATCCTCACATTGAAGGCCTTGCTAGAATTTAAAATAAATACACTGCAGTTACAGCTATTTATCTGCATTGTGACAGAGAGGATTCTCACTCATGAATCAGGACAGAGCTGTGCTGGTGCTGTATGAACTCAGAACAAAAAGACTCTGTCTGGCTTGAAGACCTTACAGTATTGTGGTTGTTCCCCTTGATTACCTTCTTGAATTTAGTACCTAGTAGTGGAATACACCTTTTTTTCCAGGTAGAATGTCTGTATGGAATCACATCACTGAAGAAGGAAGTTGTACTATGTGTGGGTGAGAAGGGAGAGGTTTGTATACATAAAGGAAGGGCTCTGCAGGCTTTGCCTTATTGTCATCCTTTCCAAAAATTCATAATACCCTGACTGTTAATGCATTACATCCACATTTTCATCTAATTTTCTGATTTTTCTTCACTGCAGTCATATGAACACCACTTCAGAATTTCAACAGAGTCTTCAGCTGTGCATTAAACGGGGGTTTATGTTCTAAATTCATTGGACTTAGTAACTAAACTAGAAGTCACTTTGCTGTCATTGTCGGCTGCCATATGACTAATTCTTACAGCGCCAGTTCCTTGTTCTATTTATTTCCAAATGACCACTTAAACAAATCATATGAGAGGATAACATTTAAATGAATCAGTAAAGGAGGTGGAAGAAAGAGATAATAGAATAAAATTACCGAATATTCCAAAGTGTTTTCCTTTGTGGCTCTAAACAGCTGGGATTTTGTTCTTCTTTGAAAGCAGATGGAGCTGATAACATTGTGCTCTGGAGTTCTGCTCTAAAAGATCTTTTCTGGTTCAAAATCCAAAGAAGCTCCCTTAAAAAATGTGCCAGCAATGTGAGCTCATTTGTGGAATTGCACTACCTACAAAAAAGAATTAAATGCTGCGTCAAAGCAGCACTCCTGAGTCAAAGCTGTCTGTTAAGGAGTTAACACTGCATCAAGGTTTAATTGATATCCATTGGAGAAAAAGACTGTGCTATTCTGTGCTACTCCATGCTCAGCGGTAATAAGCTAAAATGGAATGTAAACATTACAAACAAAGATGATCCCAAGAGCAAAATTCCTGAGTGGATCTGCAATTCAAAAGTGTCAAAGAGTGATTATGGAGATCTCTGAGTTGATTTTAGCCCATCATAAGCAGAAATAGAGAATGCCTTCTCCTTTGCTCTCATCTCCTTCTCTGTGTTTTATTTGCTTCTTTGTTGGTGTTGCTATAAAGTATTAAGCATAAAACCTGTGGCAAAATGCCTTTAACTTTAGTCTTTTAACATTAGCCTTTTCCTTGCAATGCATTTATCTGTTTAGATGGACAAAGTGATTAAGACAAAGTCAGCTCCAGCGTATGTCTAATAATTGAAAATTTGATCTGTCAAAAATCTGGTGTTATCTCAATATGTCAGTTCATGGTACAGCTATAGAAAGGAAGGCGGAGTTGCCATTTGTTAGCAGAACAGCTGGCGTTACAGACTGGAAGTTGTATTCTCCAGGAATTCATTTTTTTTTACCAAGGTAGGTTCAATCACAGGTTTAAACCATTAAATATACAGCTCAGGCTGTGCTGATTGCTTGGCTAACAGCAGGATTTCAGGAGAGATAAAAGGAAAACTGCGCAACATACATTTGGTGTGGGGGGAGGGTTTTTTATTATAATTTTTATTTTCTTCCCCTGGTTTTCAGGCTGACAATTGCTCTGACAGCTGCCCAGGGAAATCAGAGACTCTCCCGTATGGGTATCAGTAGGCTGTATATTTCTTCAGTTTGTCTCATTTATTTGTTCTCTTCCGTAGCAGGACTTTTCTTTTGAAAGCAACAACTGAAACCTCATTAAGGGGGGAAAAATGAATCCATCACTGTTATTTAATATTTGCAAAAATACTTGTTTTCTCCAGTCATGAGATACTGATTAAGAAGATGGAATTGGAGTATGTTAAACTCCATTTTTTTCCTTCTTTCTTTAATACAGCGTATGTTCAGGAATTCTATGGAGACAGCATTTCTAGAAGTGCATGAAGGGATGGGAGATGTACGTGGTAAAAGCCTTTTTAGACTTGAGTCTTTATTTCTCTTTGTATTTTTAGTTATGTTTAATGTTTCTAGCTTTTAATACCGTATGTGGTGATTGAATTCACAGGGAAACTTTTGTTTGTTTGCAAGGTATTATGTGATTGTCAGTACTGTATCTACAAGCACACAACCTGGTAAGAGTTCCAGGCATGTGCCATGAATGTTTGCTTCAAAATATTTGCCCTTATAAATTAATCTCTGAACCAGTTCTCAAAAATAAAATCAGTAGCTCTGTATGGGCTTTTTAAAGAGATGTAGTATTGGTGGCAGTCTCGTGGTTATGGTTGTGTTTAGCTTTACGCTATAACACTTCATGGTAATAACTTTAAAGTTTCCTAGACCTCTTAGATAACAGTGGGAATCTTTCCAGTAAATTTGGCAGACTTTCTGCAAGGCCTTTCAGTTTTTGAGTGTTGGCTCCATTTTATGATGTAACATCTTTTTGAAACATATTAAAGAAAAAGGCCCTTAGAAGAGATCTTTCTTGGGAAAGAAATAATACATGATTACTCACCATAGGGGAGAATTGCAATTGTCAACTGCCAACATACGTAGATTTTTGTGCACGCATACAGACTGTGACCAACCTAGAGTCAGTTTGCCAAGCAAATCCGTGTTCATTTTCTAAAGCTGCTGAAGGTACATCTGAGTCCGCAATGCTTTGTGTCACCTATAGGAGAGCAGCAGTGAACTTAAGTGGAAAAAAGTTCTAGTAATGAATTAAACAAAACCCAACTATCCAAAAGCTGCTAAGAGAGTTCCTTTATAGCTCTGTTATTAAGACAACAACAATATAGGCTGCCTTGAAAATAAGATTAAAGCTTTTCCAAATAGTGTTTTACTTGAATGATGCTCCTAAAGGAGGCTGAGGATTGATTGAATTGCTTCTAATATCTCCTGGATCACACATGTATTGACTCTTCCCAAGGAAGCATTACAAATTCCCCTAAATTCTTCATCAAGTCCAGCTTATTTTTAGATTTCAGGAGGACCTGAAAACACAAGTTGAACTTGTACACAAGACTCAAGGTGATACTTGGATTTCACTCATGTATTAGTTCTCATACAGTCATTTTCCTTTTGGGAACTGGACAGATTTCTTCAGATCTATTAGTTATTACATTTTCAGAGCTTCCTAGCTTATGCTTTAAAGTTAGACTACACCCAGCCTGCCTTGATATGAAAGAAGATCCATTAGCTAAAGTGGAGGGGTGTGTGTAGGTCTAGGTATTAGAAATGTCCTTCCAAATGGGGCACTGGAACAGGCTCCCCAGGGCAGTAGTTACACACCAAGCCTGCAGGAGTTCACAAAGCATTTAGACAATCCTCTCAGATGTATGGTTTGAATTTTTGGGTGGAGCCCAAAATTTTGGGTGGAGTTGGACTTGATGATCCATGTTGTCCCTTCCAGCTCAGGGTATTCTGTGATTCTGTGAAATGCTGCAACTGGTGAGGTTCTGTATGCTCTGGGGTTCACCAATTGGTGGTTGTCCTGCTGGCCATCTGTCTGGCCCTACATCTTGAAGAAGACTAATGTCTTCTTAAAGATAACAGATGAGAGCAAGATAGAAGAGTATGTTTCCCAGTCATTGCTATTACAAACCCCACCTGTTTTCTTCATGGTCAAAGGTACCTCAGCTATGCAGGCCGAATATGAGGAAAGAGAATGAGAAGCTTATGCAGATGAGTTTTCTTTTGCTTTTACCATTTATATGGAAAGACTGTTGGAAAACTACTTACGAATTTCAGGGAATTGCTCCAATGTAACATAACGAGACTTGTATCTCTACAGAAAACGTATCATTCTTGAATTTCTCAGTATTAGATTGAGCTTTGTTTGTGCAGTAGTTTGATTTGGTCCCCACTCTCCATGCTAATTAAAATACTGTGCTTGCTGTGTATCATATTTACTCGTTTTTGCTAGGTGTATCAACTTTGAGCAGTGTAGAAACTTAGCTTCTGTGTAGAATGTTAATTCACTTTTTTAAGCAGTTAGTGTTGCCAACATAGGATCAGCTGCTGTCTTATTTTTCATACACACGTGCATCACGTTTGTCTTGAAAACTCAGATGCAGAAAGTTTCTGATACTACAGGTTTCACTCAGAGTGAAAATATACTGGCATGACAGTCCTCCCTGCAATTTCAGATATATGCAAGTGTCAGATTATTTTTTTCTACTTTCATGGAGTTCAGTATTTCTTGAGAAGTGTAAAATTCCAGTCTCCCTTTCCTATTGAGATAAATGTAGGAGATGGCAATACTGCTTTACAGTTTCATAAAGCTGAATTCTAGCAAGAATTAAATCAGATTCTTCAAACAGTGTAGCTCTAAAGGCCACTGAAAAGAAAATGAAAGAGTAGATTATCAGGGGAAAAGAACAGATTGCCTC
>PPHD01023640.1:0-12397 GCA_002909625.1 Bambusicola thoracicus
TTCACCTGGGTAGTTGAATACATAAGAAATACTAGCAGAAACATCACTGTTTTCCAAAGTTCCAAAATTTCTATTACTGAATTCTATTATTGCAGGATTTTATTCTCTCCCTCTCTCTCTCTCTCTTTTTTTTTCTTTTTTTTCTTTTTTTTTTTTAATTGCCTCAGGTTTCCACACTAGAAATGCACTAGAATACAGGTTCCAAGTCCAGGAGTTGCAGGCAGATCCAGGGATACTGAGACTGCCTTCTTCTTAATATCTGGATAGAGATGTTAAAAGCCAGGACCAAGCATACTGGAGAAAAAAATACATTACAAGTTTTGGATAACAGCACTAATATATTTTCCTCCATTAAACTTTCAGATATTTCCTATTTTTGTTCCAGTTAAGTATTTCCTCTTCACTTTTTCATCCTGAAAATGTCCAATGACAGATACTGCTTAAGAAACATAGCTATCTTAAGAGAAAACGTATCAAAGGTGGTAAATACCAAGGGCAAATCTATCCTGAAAAGAAATGAATCTAGAAAAAGTATTTTATGGAGAACTTCCCGGGAGGTGTTGCCTTTTTCTGGAAGCATCAAATAGCTCTTCGCTAAATGATCTGCTTCTCTAGTGGTTACATTTTCCAATGATGAGAAAAATTGCAGTAATGTGAGGGTAACACAAGGATTTATTTTACATTTGTTATAAAAGGTAGTAGAAACTATGGAGACCCAGGGCTGGAAAAGGTGGGAAAAGGAGAAAGGAAGTTAAAGAGGGAATGGACAAAAAGAACATTGCTTCCTTTTTTAGCAGCTATGGAATGCACCAAATCAATTTGATTTTTTTGTCACATGTTATAACACTTTTGATAACATCTTCTGGTACATGCATCATACCTGGAAGTTTTCGGTTGGTCCCGCTTCTTGTCAGTCAGGTCCCAGAATGCCAGGAAAGACTGAAACATCATTTATTATGCAGCAAATCCAATAGTATCATTATAAAGTGCAAAATATATAATTTACATGCTGCATTAAAATAAATAAATAAATAAATAAGAATAAAAATCATCTGAATTACAATATAAGCCAATCTCTTTTTTCCTAAGAAACAAGGAGTAAAGTTTTGCAATTTTTCTGTTAATAGTTGAACACCAACCCACTTTCCAGTTAGACCTTGTCAGTCTGTCTAGTGGGGAGAGACTGCCTCTGAGCATGGGATCAGGTACATTTGCACAGGTTACCTCTGCCTGAAGGTAGGCTTGGCCTCAGATAGTGAAGAGAAAGCCCCACACTACAAGAGTGAATTAAGTTTGAATTAATCTGTGCTAGATTAAAGTTATTTAATATGGTAAGATATGTTCCTGAAGGTAATTCAGAAGTTTACTAATCATATTTGCAGCATTTGACTGAGTGTGTAAGTTTTATTAACTACGGCTCGTTTTCTGTATTTCAGATTTTTATGCCAATGGAATAAAAGAATGATTACTTCTTCATCACTGATAGACTTCAATATGTTTTTATTTTCAAATAAATACAAGCTGCTCTGCAAAACATCATTAGTAATTATTACCAACATCTAATTTCATGTTCATCATGAATGAACAAAGAATGCCTCCCTTAGTCTGATTCCTGACTGACCCTTTCTCAAGGCAAAAAAACAAAACAAAACAAAACAAAAAACTCACACGCACATACAGAAAAACACCTGAAATGGAGATCTTCTGAAACTAGAACAATCAAGGTTGCTGCAGTTCAAACTAAGGAACCATGACTCAATGCTAGGCATGAAAATTGCAAAACAAATATACACAAGCACACAGAGAAGACTTTGCAGTGTTGTAAAGGTAAGTAAACAGAAAGAGTCAGTGTTGTTACAGACAAAATACAGAAGTTAAAATCAACAGGAAGCAACCTCTTGTAAATCATATCCATTGATATATTGAGCCAGACAAATCTTTTGTTAAATGCTCTCCTTGTAAGGAAAATCTGTTCATGGAAGTGGAGGTATTCCCAAGTGCAGAACTTGTGATTATGTCCATGCCTGCCAACAAATGCATACTGCCACTTTCCTGCAGCATTAAAGGACTTCACAGTGCTCTAGCTTTGACTTAGCTTTCCTGGGTTAGCATTCTGAGCTAGCTTCTCTCACAGGCACCTCTCCCATATTCTTGAAGAGAAGTATGGAATGACAGAATGACCTGTCCAGTAAAAAGGAAGTTCTGTAAGAACCTATTCTATTAAATTTAATTGAGTACAACAGGTTGATGTGTCAAAAGGAGAACAATCTCTAAAAATTATCTGTAGCAAGTGGAACTTGAACTGATCTTAACTTGTGGTTGTTAATCTTAACTTGCAGCTATTAGTGAACTGTGGTGTAAGACCAGAAATGTAAAAACAGCAACCTAAGAGTATAAAGTATGTTATTACTTTTTAAAAAGTTAATTAAACAAACTCCATACAAAGAGTGGAGCAAGTTGTTAGCTCTCACCAACAGCACTAAAACCTTTGAAACAGAAATTGTATTTCAGTGCAGCTTTATAGAAAGATGCTTGAAGAAAACTGCTGTAAAGGACTGCTGTAATTTACCATCCCATACTCTTTCAAGTGTTAAAAGAACATAGCTCCTTCAGTGTCTGGTGTGTACAACACAAAAAATGTTACTAGTTTGAGATCTAAATTCTGTCCTCATTGCACAGGGTCACACTAAAGTACTGAAAACTGTCATACAGAAAAGGATAATAAGTCTCTCTTGTTTTTTAGCAATCCAATGGAGCTGCTCAGCTATAGAGAAGAAAGAAGGATTTACTTCCTTATTAATCAAATGTGAGTATATAGAACGACATATTTACAGAATTTTGGAAGGAAAGAATGCAATATAACTCATCATCACTCTTTTGCAAGTATAAATAGGAATAAAAGATCAAATTAAGAGATTTGATACAGAAATAACTATGACGTTTATAGAGATTTCCCTACGAACTTAGTGATAACTGAAACAACAGTGCATTGAATACAGTGGACTATACCAACAAAAAGAACACATCTCCCCATTTCTATCAGATTTTTGTATGGCAAAGTGAACTTAAATGAAGTACACAGAGAAGTATTCAGCTTTCTACACACCTGAATTGGCAAGAGCTATCTAACTCTAAAAAGTACTTCAGACAGTGGAGGCTTTTTTAATTAAGATGTCATGGAGTCTCTCATAATACATTTTCGGTGACTCAGAGGCATCTTAAATCAGTTCTATTTTTTCTATCTTTATTCTTCTGAGTTTAATCTCATTGATGAAAAGAAAATTCAAAAGAAAGAGGAGACAATCACAGATTATTCAGATTTTTCTGAATCTGTGAAATTTTTACTTTCTAAATTTTTGAAGAGGGAAACCTTGTACTCACTATACATCCTTGTTCATTGCAGGAGAGGTCCTGCTTATTGCAGGAGAGTTGAACTAGAAGGCCTTCAAGGCTCTCTTCCAACTCAAAATGATTCTATAAATTTGTTATTCACTTACATGGAAATTGATAGAAAGTGGAAGAATCAGTGTTGTTAAGAATCCCATACATAAACATCTTTTCCAAAAATCTGCAGTTTTCTTATTGTATCTCTTGTAACAAACAAGAAAACAATCTTCAGAAAACAATGGAAGTGAAAAATACACACTTGTATTACATGCCCTCATATCATAAGTGTGTAATTGCTTTCAGGGACAATGTAACAGCTTAGTCTGGAGAAGTCTCAGAATGGGGTGGTTTAAGGAGAATCTCACCTATTTCCTTCAATACCAAAGCGGAGGACTCAAAGAGAATGGGGGCAAATTTTTGACAGCAGTGTTCAGGGCCAGGATGGAAGACATTGGGCACACACTGGAACATAGAGGTTCCCTCTGAGCACCGGGCAGCACTTCTCACCTGTGCACTTCTGCAGGTTGCCCAGAGGTTGTGGGGTCACATTCAAAAGCTGTCTGGACATGGGCCTGGACATCCTGCTCTGGGTGTCCCTGCTGGAGCAGAGGTTGGACCCAGTGGACCCAGAAGGTTCTGACAGCATGAGTCATTCCATGATTCTTTGACAACTGTTCCACTACTGAAACAGCATTTTCAAACACTGAATACTGAATAATAACAGAATGATTATGCTTGCAATAATTACAGGTACCTGATATTAAAATAGTATGAAGAAAACATAGAGTCAAAGTCCTTACCTTATCTAAGAGAAATGAGTAGTGTTGAAAGTCCAAAAGGGCTGTCCTCTTTATTGTCTACAACTCTTTACCATGAGATTAGGTGAAAATTGTAAAAACAGTGTATATTACTGCAAAGCTTGCATAAATTGTGGTCATATATTACACAGCAAAAATAAATATGTAAGTACTGGCAGAACACTGAATACAGTGCAAAGAGAGAGCAGGTCAAGTTTGAATGAAAAAAAGTAGCTAGCTTAGGTGACATCTGCAAGAAAGATACAATTTTATCGAGTTTGGTGCAAGCTGGCCATCCATACTGCCAGGAGCCTATAGAAACGTGTTGCTGCTGTTGTTTTTACTCAAGCCAACTTCTAAAACATAGCTTTGATATATCCACCTAGATCATAATTACCATGCCTCCTGCTCACAGACAGACACAGTAGCTTATATTAAAGTCCTACTGGTTCTGCAAAAGATCATGTGTAGAATCTTACCAGAGGTGTATTTTGTGTTGAAGTGAAATCACTTCATAGAACTGAATTGCACTTCTCATAAACAGAGACTTCGGATGAAGAACTGAAGACTCCTTCTCCTAAGATACACATGTTTCCAAAATTACTGATTTACATTTCATTTACAAATTTCTTAAATTGTATTTCTGAAGAGAGCAAACTGAAGCTGAAGCAATACCGTTTTGTTTGTGTTTTTTTTTAAAAAAAAAAAGGAGAAAAACACAATTAAGTGGGAGTAAAGAAGAGAAACAAACATGAATGATTAAGTGACTTAAGCTGATAGATAGTTGATATTGTTTCTCTTTTTCAAACTTTTTTTTATAGTTACATCTCTTCTAGATTACATTCCAAATCCTTTGTTTTATTCTACAGTACTCTCCTTTGTAGGTTAGAAATTAGCAGTACTGATGGACTGTTTACAAAATAAGAACTCCTATACTCAGAGGTAATCTATTAATTGGAATAACAGAAAAGAGTATTCCAACACCAGCACACTATTACTGTAAGCAAACTGGTGAACAGGGTTTTCTTTTCTACCTGTAATATCATCATTAAATGCAACCTCCCAGTAAGTTTTTAGAAAAGATAGGAAGTTGCAAGATATAATACAAAATCTGGTTTATTGTAATTCCAAAGACAGTCCTCATAAGAATGTTTTGCTTGCAATTCTTAGCTTGTTTTGAGGCCATAATGGATTTAACTGCTTGAAAGGTTAGCTCTGGAAATCCATTTAAAAAAATCGGAATTCGTATAAAAAGTCACAGCCCAGACTCAGTAGAATTGTTGAAATACTACTGTTGTAGAAGGCTCCTCTGCTTTTGTTGCTGCACTGTATGAAAAGGAATATCTAACGATCAGGATTCTGCTAATCTACCCTTTCCTTATTTAACAACAAGAAAAAAAAAAAAAAAAACTGAAGACATTTGCTTTTGTTTTCTATTAGACTTCATAGACCATAGATCCAAGCTGACTCGCATGTCTGTCAATAAACATGAAGACAATTATTGTGATGAGACCAATCCCAGCTGTCAAGACGTTCATGCAAAGTCAGCAGTATTCTCTTTTTTATTATAATTCACAGTTCATGCATCCATACACAGAAATTTGCATTTGTGATAGCATAATGCATTTCTTTTAACCCTCCACTGCCTTTTCTGTGTGATCAAACTGAAATTTCTTAGTATAGGGATTCTCATTTTTCACTAAGGCTTTGAGACTGCAGTGATCAGTCAGCTTTCTGTACATCTTTCCAGAGCCATACAGCACACTTTAAGCACGAAGGACCAACAGAACTTCTCTTTTGCTCCAAATCTCCAAACACTTTCCTCCGTGACTCCAACTGCTTTTCTCATAGCTTCTATTCAGAGTACACTAACCTGGGAATGATGGAAAAAGATAATCAAGAAAAGACTGCAAGAAGTGCTGTGGAAAAAGAAGGCTCTTAAAGAGAAGTGTATGTGTGTGTTACACAGAGTTTTCATTTCATTTTGCTGAATATATAACTTGCAGATAGAACAGTAATATTTTTGACTCCCCTTCTATAAAAATCACAAAGATTAATGGCACTGCACAATTGGTTTTAATATCTCACCCCTGTCTGGACTTTAGTCACATGAAGAAAATATGTTCAGCTTTAAAGATAACAAGCAGCCTAAAAGATAATCTAGATATTGTCAACTGATAGGTATTATGCTAATATGTAAAGCCTGTTCAGTATTCATTTATGCCTTGTGCTAATGACATTTAGCAGGAAGGAAAGGGATCTGTGAAACAGAAGTCTTCAGACAGATAATCCTTGAAAGGACAGAACTCTTCAAAACTGCTTTCCTGACAAGAGTATGAACTACCATTTGGAAATACTTCCAGATTTTCTTACATTTGTGACAATAAGCTTTCAATTGATCTTGATTTTGTTTTCTCATTATTTGGCTCCTTGATTCTTCTAGCCAGAATCTGCAGAATATAGACAAAATATGTAAGAAGCAGCAACATAAACACAAAGTGTGACAAGCAGCACACTGCATTATCTAGGATGAAGAATAAGACCACTCCAGAGTGTGTGAAGATATCAATATAACAGATAACAATTAGCAATTACAATGTGAAACTCAAGACTTCTGTCAGAATTCAATCAGTCTTACACAGGGAATTCCATTTCTATCACTAGTGAGGACACAAAATATTTGACTGCTTATCTCAGAATCCGTTTAACTCAGACAGGTGTGATTTACAATTATGTATCTTGCCTTCTATGTCTCCTGTGTGTTCAAATGTTTCCTTTACACCTTTATATTTAAACAAGTTATAAACTGCCTCTGAGAATATGAGTTAATAATTTTCCTTCAGCTACATCACTGTGTTATTAACTGTTTTCAAGCAAAACTAAATTATCTTCTCAGAGTACATTAAGTCAGAGGACTCGGCACATTTAGCATCTGTGCCAGTAGGCCTAAACAAGATGAGCATACACAGAGCAGGCATCTGTTTTAGAGTGATATTCAGAAAAACAGGTTGTACTCTGTCTGTTTTACATCCTTGGGATTTCTCTCTTATCTCATAATGCCTACAAAGTATCTTGCAGTAATATATATTGTCTGTGATTTTTAGTGCATATGCACTTTGGCTTGTTTTTTCCTGCGTAGTTTGAGTGAGAAAGTGCACTCACAAATTTAGTTTAAAAACAGGATCAGTGCTTTTACACTAGTAAATCCTGTAACTGAGAGCTGGCAAAATTTTCCATGCATTAGTATGCAAAGATTCAGTTAGAGTGAGCATCGTTACTGCTGGCTAGATTTGAAGCAAGGAGGTAAGGACTTGTGTATCAGCCAGTCTTAGGATGTCCAGCAAGATATCAAGGAACCGAGGTCATGCTGGATGGGTACGCTGAAAGAGGGAATGAGAAAGTCTTACCAAGTGAGTGAGATTGTTACTAGGCCTTCAGTACATCAAAGAACAAAATGACATAGCCTCCTACTACCACTTAATACAACTAAAGTAAGTTTAATGCATGTTTCTGAGACCATTTGCTGTTTCTGAGATCAACTACAGGAGAACTTTCTTCCTCATTATTAAATTATCTGCTTTAGAAAGCAGTGCAGATAAGTACAATCTGCCTTTTGGAAATAGTCTATAGTGTATCACAAACAGAGCTTGGAATTTGTTCGGAAGAACGTACTAGAAACCATGCTAAAAATTTCACAGCATTTACAATTGAATTTCAGTGTCCAGGATGTTCCCTTGCATTAGTCAAGTTTTTAGCAGGTTGCAGTTAAGATAAATAGTGAGAACAGTAGATGTATAATGAGAACAGTCTTTTGTCCCTTAGAACTGTTGAGGATCTTTTCTTTGTTAAGCGTTTGTTTAAACTGAATAGTTCTGTCTCTACAAAGCATACGTGGAGCACGCATTACATTCCTGTAACAGACTAAGAATCATTATGACAAGAGATGTATTAAGTAGTCATCACACTGAAAGTAAAATGGAATTTCTCATTGTTATTCTCTGTGGGACAGTGGTATGTCTAATTCCAACCCTTGTGTGAGCAATTCCGCACCATTTCTGTGCAACAGTAATATCTATGTAACTAACACCATTGAGAGGTTTTTCTGACATTCCTAATCACACTTGTTACAAGATCCAGAGAGGCAGCTAGTCTCTGATGCCACAAAATTTCTCTGTAGTTTCCTCAAGATTTGCAGAAGACAGAAAATAAAGCCTAATTAGAAGAATCCTGAATGTCAAGGACATTCTGACCAAACAGTAAGGGCTGAAATTAGAGAAGTCTAACTGACTTCCTTAGGTCTTTGCTATTTATCCCCTCACTACTGATCTATAAGTTTGGATTTGGAGTATAATGTATTTAGAGAAATACTGCTAAAGCTGCATTAATAAAATGTATCTTTGAGATCAAAAGGATGTATTCAGAATGGAAAATATTTATTTCCATCCATCTTCTAGAGCATCCAGAATTTACAAACAAGGGGAAAGTAGAACAAATAAGCTTTCTAGCAGAAAACTTCAAGGAGGGATGAGAACAAATACATAAACATCTTAGTTAAACAATATGCTTTCTTTTTGGAAGTGTATATGATTTCTTTACCAAAACCTCTATACTCTAGGGAAAAAAAGAATGTTATAGAAATCCAGTACAACAGAACAGATTCATGATCTATCTGCATTTTTTAGTATCCCTTGATGCTTTAGTTAGTATCTAGACTTTCTCTCTTTTCTCTTTGGTTATGATTTTTAGTTTTCTTGCTGGAAGTGAACAGTTTTCCGTATGTTTTCTGAGTTTTCAAGATTTTTATCAGGACTTGCTTAAGTTCTGTGTGTTTAGCAGTTCTGCAGATCAGTCCTTTCAGATTCTAATTCATCTATCTGCAGCTGTGGCTCTGTGCTTGAATACTATGTATGCTCCATATGAGTATGCAGATCTGTGATGTGGAACAGTAGTTCTGAGACAAGAATTGAAGTGCCTCATTTCAGTCTGAGGTCTTAACTCTGGAGTTAAATGTAGACATTTGACATACCAATACTGTAAATTATGCTATGTTCAAAGGTGAAAAATTCACCTGAAAGGACACTGCCAAGTATTGACAAATCATGAGGTTTGGAGGGTGTTGTGTAGAGCACAGATGCCAGTTCTAGCACACAAGGCAGTGTAGATGCAAACTTTTGTACTTGATGATGACTGGGAACTCCTGTCCTCCATTTAATTGATGACAGGTAGCTTCAAGCAGGATCAGAAGAGTTAAGCCTTGGAGATACTGATTCAGTTTACTCCCACGGAAACTGAGAATGTTCCACATGTTTTCAGGAGCCCTGGCAGCAAATGCATGGGCATAGAGCAGACTTCTGTGAAAGGCAAGCTGAAGAAGTGGAAAATAGATTTCTTCCATTTTACCTCTGTGCCTGCAACTCCAGCTCAAAAAGAAAAGGGCTTTAAACTGTTTTTGGAAAGTATATAGCCCAGAATTGACCACCTTTTGCACAGAGGCAAATCTTAATTATATATAGAAGCAACTAAGTTAAGTCAATCCTCCCGCTGCCTTTCTACACTGTGAATGCAGGTTGACAGCTGCTTTGCCTTATTAATAGAAATGTGTGGTCTTCCCTTCCACCATGCTTGGAGGAACTGCTAGAAGTTACAATGACTCCTGAGTAACATCTCAGCTTAGGGGAGGTGAGATTGTTTGTTAAACCAACACCTTAGACTTCTTCCATGCAGTGTGGTGTTTCAAATGGGCAACTCTAGATATGAGGCATGTTTCAGGCAAGCTAATTGTATTACTAGACAGTAGAAAAACTGCTTTCAATGTGGGTTAACAGGGTGGGTAATCTATCTGTTTGTCATCGAGTAAGCAAAAAGGGAATCTGTAAATCTTGTAACAGATGGTAGATTTATGCTACAGTCTGTGTTCTTTTCATGGGATTTATTACCATATGCGCTGTTTCTATTTTACCATCCTTCTGTTTTGATTACTGATACAACTCTATTTGAATGCAAGGAGGATTAGGGCTCAGTGTAATGAAACCAAGTCAGGTTCCAAAAGAGCAATAAGCAGTATGCTCATCCTTAATGTAAAGATGATACCAGATCAAAAGTTAAAATGATATACAAGAAATTATAAAATTTATTGTTAACTACTTTTTGATATTCAACACTGTGTTTTGTACACTGTTAAGAAGGGGTTAAAGGGTTGCATATGCTTTTAATTAGCATCAGTTAGCACTATCATTAGCATTTGGCTAAACAGTCAAATCCATGAGGCAGATGGCAACTTCTGAAAGCTTTCTTGGGTAGACTGCTATACAGGTGTCTACTTTGCGTCCCCTCATTCTAAGATATAGTACCATTATTTCTAGTCCTCTCATACTCTTCTGTCTCTCTATTAGTACATTTCAGGTAGGTGACTTAACAGATGGGAGAAGAGTAGCCAAAATGTAAAAACATCCCAACAAAGATGAAGTCAAACAAATGTGCCCTTAATTCCCTGAAGAAGCAAATGAATTAGACTGCAGGATAAGGAAAAGGGAATTTGTACCTCTTAATAGTCAGAAATATTTTCCCAATAAAAGCAGGCCAGAAAATATGTGATTCCATCATCAATTCCAGACATTTTACAGGAGGCTCTTTTTGACACCTTATGGCTCAGTGTTTACCTGCATATCTTTAGAATGAGGAAAATAATTGCCAGCATCTAGCTTTAAAAACAATTATGGTTGTGGTACTACCTATGTTAAGCCATAAAGTGCCATAGAATGACCCACAGAAATCTTCTTTCTTGTTCTTTATTTGTTTTAGTTTCATATATACGATTGAGAATGGCAATCTGCCTTCTTAAAGTTCTGTGAATTGTAGGGGCTGTAAGGGACCTCTAGAGATCATTGAGTCCAACCTCCCTGCCAAAGCAGACTCCCTAGACCAGGTTGCACATGTTGGCGTCCAGGTGGGTCTAGAATGTCTCCAGAGAAGGAGAATCCACAACCCCCCTGGGCAGTCTGTTCCAGTGCTCCATCTCCCTCACTGTGAAGAATTTCTTACGCACATTTGTGCAGAACTTTCTGTGCTTCAGTTTGTGGCCATTTCCCCTTGTCCTATCACCATGCACCACTGAAAGGAGTCTGGCCTCATCCCTTTGCATCCTACACCTTAGATGTTTATAAACATTAATAAGATCCCCTTTTAGTCTTCTTTTCTCAAGGCTGAGCAGCCCCATGTTGCTTAGCCTTTCCTCATATCAGAAATGCTTCAGGCTCTTTATCATCTCTGTGGTCCTCCGTTGGACTCTTTACAGGAGTTCCCAGTCTTTTTTGTACTGGGGAGCCCAGAACTAGGTGCAATACTCCAGGAGAGGTATCACCAGGGCAGAGTAGATGGGGAGTATCACTTCCCTTGACCTGCTGGCCATGCTCTTTTAATGCACCCCAAGATCCCATTGGCTCTCTTGGCCACCAGGGCACACTGCTGGCTCACTGTGTTGGTGGTGGTGGTTATTTTCCCCACATCAATATTCTGAAATAAAACAGATCAATTCACATTACTGATGTCTTCTTGCGTTTTTTTTGTTTTTTGTTTTTTTTTCTATTCAGGGAAAACTCTGTGGCTTCTGGACAGGATAGGATAACTAATAACCAAAGAGTTAGTTCCATTTGTTTAGCACAGTAAAAAAAAATTAGAACTATGGCAGGTATGCTGGAAGGGGCAACCACAGCCCACTCCAAGTTCTAAATGCTTTGCATATGAAAAATAGCACAGCCAGTAACACTTAATTAATTCTCATTTAGAATATCTATTAGTGACAGATATTACAGTTTCTATTTAAAGCGGACACATGAGATATCAAAACATGACAAAGGAAATGTTCAATTCAATTTTACTTTTTTCTTAAGTACAACACTGGAAGGTGCTTTCCACACCATAATCAAAAACACAAGGTCTCACCTTCAGTTCACTTATATTTTATCTACAGAAATATAAACAAGGCTAATGAGAATGGGTAGTGATAGGACAAGGGGGAATTGTTTTAAACTGAGACAGGGGAGATTTAGGTTAGATATGAAAGGGAAGTTTTTCACCCAGTGGTGATGAAAGGTGCTGAAGCACTAGAACAGGTAGCCCAGAGAGGTTGTGGATGCCCCATCCCTGGAGGCATTCAATGCCAGGCTGGATGTGGCTCTGGGCAGCCTGGTCTGGTGGTTGGCAACCCTGCACAT
>PPHD01023641.1:0-12397 GCA_002909625.1 Bambusicola thoracicus
GCCCGGTCCGGCCCCGGGCGCGGCGACCCCCGCGGGAGGGCTCCGCGGGGCCGGGCGCGGGCGGCGGGGTCCGCGTGCGCCACCGGGGCTAACCGCGCTTTCCTTCCGTTTCTTCCTCTTCTTCCCCCTTCCTCCCTTTTGTCTTTGCAGCAAATGGAGCTGCTGCTGGTGAATAAGCTGAAATGGAATCTGGCCGCAATGACCCCCCACGATTTCATTGAACATTTCCTCACTAAAATGCCTCTGGCAGAGGACACCAAACAGATCATCCGTAAACATGCTCAGACTTTTGTGGCTCTGTGCGCTACAGGTATGAGCCCTGCACGCCCCGCAAAGCGCGTCGCTCCCCTGCGCACAGCCGGCCCTGCTCGCGGCTATGGCTAACGCGGGCTCTCGGGG
Source organism: Bambusicola thoracicus (assembly GCA_002909625.1). NCBI lineage: Eukaryota > Metazoa > Chordata > Aves > Galliformes > Phasianidae > Bambusicola > Bambusicola thoracicus. The sequence goes on from PPHD01023641.1 coordinate 400, forward strand.
CTGTGGGGAGGGAGCTTAAGCCCTGATTATTGCCCTTGTTGTTTGTAGAAGGTGGATTACTCCGCACAGGTAAGCTTTTTCAGAAGATGCTTCCGAGTTGAATGCGTTGGCCGGGGGGAGAAGCACCGCTTTGCTCTGTGCGGCAGTCCCATCGCCTCCACGCGCTGGCTTCTATCGCTGCTGGGGCAGCAGGAAGCTCGCTGCCCGCACGGGGGAATCCTGCCTGCGGATCTGTCCTAAGACAACTTTATAGGCGGAGGGAACGGCTCTGTGTGGGGGTTTGGAAACTTCCCTTCCGAGCCGCCTCTTCCCCTCTGGCGGCGGTGGCGGGAGCCACGCGGTGCGGAGGCTTTGCTGGCGTGGGCCCGGCGCTGCCATCTGCGCCCCGGCCACGTGCTGCGCCGCAGCCATGTGCACAGCCATGTGCGGGGCCCCGTGCAGGCGCTCGCCGGGCCGGGTCCGCAGGGCCCCGATCGTTGGTTTCAAGGGCACCGTGCCTGTGCGCGCCGCGGCTTTGAAGTTCCGTGTTTGCATGCGGAGTGTGTGTGTGTGCATTTGTGCGTGCGCCGGCTTCACCCGCTGAACCCTGGCAGAGCGGGAAGGAAAAGCTGTCCTCCAGATCTCGCGGTTCCCACAGACCGGAGCGGAGGAGCAGGACAAAAGAAGTCCTGGAGGGAAGATAGATCCGCTGCTCAAACGCGGCGCGTTTGGTGCGTTGGCTGTCGGTATGATGAGACAAATCCCCAAATGGCAAAGGAATAAGGAAGAAAAAGCAGCCAAAGCAAATGTTCTTTTGCAGTAGCACGTAAAGAGGAATGCCAGACGCTGTTAGCACTGATAAAACGTAGTGCAAAGGAGATACTGTGCTGCATTAAACGCTAATATTTGGTAGCGGCCGTGCTGGAAGATATCAAACCTGCAGCGGCACCTGGGAAACCTTGGTGGATGTGTGGTCAGCCCAGTTAGGGAAGCTCGTCTTCCAGACACAGTATTGGTAAAAGGACACAAGAGACATCCGCAGGTACTCGGAAGAAACCATGGGTTACGCGGAGCCTACTGATAGAGGCCCAGAGACAGAACCAAGGCCTGATGGGACGTCTATATGCACTGGCATCACCCGGCACGGTGGGGCGGCTCCGAAGTCAGACTGCAGCAGCACTGCTCCGGGATCAGGGCGTGCAGCCCCCCAACAGCCTTCACACCTCCTGCAGCAGCACCACGAGAAAATCAGACGTGCTCTCTCCATGGCAGATCCCACCAGATAAAGCTGCTGGGACCCTAAATGTGTAACTCGTTGGCTTGACGCTACCTCAGCTGTTAGCTAAAAAGAACAGCTACCCAGCCTCCCCTTGGATATGGGGATGGTTAACCTAGGTTGTTGTGTTGGCAATGACAGGGATGAAAACAAGAGTAGTTCAAAGGTTGGGGACTCGCTAAGGGTCCAGTACTTTGATCTACTGTCGGTGTTGTTATGTTTCTTCTAGGAAGCACATCTAGAGCCTTTATTTAACACTGGTACAAACCACAGCTGGAGAATACATCAGTAAACGAGAGCCATGTTCTGGGAGTTCTACTTAGCTTTTGAAAAACAGTGCTGAGCTCACCGGAACTGGGGCCCTCTTTGGCTCCCTTCTCAAGCTGGGAATATTTCCTGGGGAAAGTGCGTGCAGAAGGGCTGCCGCTGGGCTCTGTATTTTTATTGTTATTTTTGGATGTTGGGATTTTCTCTACATCTTGCTTTCCCCGTGACTTCTTTGTTGGCTAGTGAAGATAACGTGTGGCTTAAGTAGCATCTGGACTTTGCTTTGCTGCTGCTGGGTTGTATTTCCCCTTGCCAAAACGAACCTAGATGGACTGCAAATGCCTTGTGTTGCCTGGATGCTGTGCTGTGGGGCCCAATCCAAAGTCCACTGGAAACGCTGTGAAACTTGCTGAAGTGGCCTCGGGGGCGAGCTCAGTATGTCCTCTGCTGGAAGTGCACAGCCCGTGTCCCCTCCTGAAGGAGGGGCTCCTGAGAGGAGGCAGCAAAATAAGGCTGGCTTAGAAAGTAAGATCTCTGCCAGTTGGCTTAGCAAGGTGAATGCTGTGGAAGTGTTGGTGGATGAGTGTGCATGCGTGCTTGCTCCAGAATGAGAAGGTTACGTCGCAAGGTGAAGTGGAGGGGAATTCCTTCTGAGCTCCCTCTTCAGTTGCCTGGCTAGCAGAAGTGGATTTGTTTGATTTGGTTCAGTTTCGAGAAATCCATTTTCACCAAAGGATGTCTTTGTGCTGTGGTAGGTTTGGGAGAAAAAGAGAAAAAAAAAATTACCAGGGGTTGTTTGAAGTTAACACATAATTGAGCTTAATGAATGGGGCTTTGGCACGGCCGAACAAGGCAGGGATGGCTCAAAAGGAAGCAGGCCTCTTTTGGCCCAAGTTAAGACCAGTGTTGAGGGAGAACTGCGGCTCTATACAAGCATAACAATGAATAGCAACAAATATTGGAGCTTCAGCATTTCATTATGCTGCTCTGGTTATGAAAACATACCGGGCTCCTTTTATATTATTATTATCGTCGCCATTATTAGTGTTGTTGCTTTCCTCCCCTCGAACGGAGGAAGAAAGATCTCGCTTCGAAACAACCGGGTTACAATTCTCCTATTCTCTGGCCTTTATAAAATTGGGAGTCTCAAGGTATGTGACCAGTTGGAACCTGTTGCATCTTGCAGCAAGTGATTTATGTTCGCAGTTTTGATTTGCCTCAATGAAAAGATTTTCATTCATAGCCCCCAGCTCTCCAGACGGATGGAACTGCTGCTCCATTTAAAAAGGAAAAGGGGTGACTCGCCTTGTTAGGAATTTTTTTTAAAGCGCTGCAGCGCCTATATGCCTGCTTTGTCCTCCCTTCAGGGTGGCTGGCATTCTTCTCTCTCCTCCCCCTCCCCTCTCTCTCTCTCTCTCTTTTTAACAACGCTGAAGTTGTTTATTCTTTTTGGATGAAGTCTCAGATAGGCTACTGGGGATGTGTGCTTCAATTGATGGGGCCCCCTACCCCATTGTGGCTGTGTCAGGTCTAATTCATCTCACCGAAGCCCCCTTGTTCCTGAGCGCTCAATAGCGCAAGATGAGGCGATGGAGGCTGACAATGATGCCACACTCTTCACTTGGGGGCATCCAATTACAGGCGAGAGGGGCCCCCTGATTAATATGCTGAAATTAGTGGCCTCTGCCACAAATAATTCCTTGTTGAGTTGCAACAAAAAGGCAGTCCATGCTGCTTGTCTGGAGTGGTTATAGGGACAGACGCAAACTGGTCATTTAAACTTCATTATCACTTTTCCACCTTGGAAAGAATGAGGGTGTGACTGTGAATTCATGTTCGTGTTTACTGCTCCATTTAAAAGAAGAACTCAAATATTAATCCCAAACATGATCTTGTCAGGACGGACTTCATTAAAGTGACACATTTTGGCCACGTCCTGTGCGTGGAAAGCAGTCAGTGCTGGCGTGAAGTCACTGCCGCTGTATCCCAATGGAAACCAAATCATGGTGGGGATTCACGTTCACCTGCAGAAGGCCCTTGCTTCTGGAGCCCACCTGCCACTGCCCTGCAGTATTTCAGCTGGGAGACCATCTCTGGAATGCGCATGTTGTCAATAACCAACCGTAACTATCTTGATCTGGGGGAATGACAGGAGCTTGATCCAAGGTGTGTGTACTTAACGTCTGCCCCGAAATGGGCGGGTCAGGAAAAGGGGGCAAATTACGTTTGCTTTGAACGCGGTGGCGCGCAGGAGATGGCTTTAGACCAAGGTTGGCTTTTTGTTGGCAGCGCATCACAAAAGCTGGGCCACGATTAATCGTATCGGTTGTAATGTGAAGGTTCATAGAGCGCGGGGCGAAATGCCCTTTTGAAGGTGGGTATTGGTCGGGGCTTACAACGAAGCGTCAGAGATACGTGAACAGATTCAGAGAGGGGACTTCCACAGAGCGCTTGGAGGCTTTAGTTTCACTGGTAAAACATTGTCACAAAAGTTATTTTATCATAATAAAGGAGATGCATGATTTAATACTCACGCTGTTCCACTGAGCTCTCTAAGCTGTCCATTCCTTTGATTTCATTCAGGGCTTTGACAGATGGTTTATATTTTTTCAGCCTGGAGGAAGTTGTATTCTGATAAAAGCTGAAGGAATGTATCTCAGGTTCTCGTGTATAATGTGGCATTTCCCCTCCTTCCTCACAAAATCAGATGTTTGCTTTGCGCCCCTTTTTCCTTTTCTTTTCGATTCCCCTCCAAGGTGTTCGCTGCCACACATCAAACGCATTCCTGTTCGGAGGAAAGAGTCTTAGCATTAAAACGTGGATTATTCTTATTAAAAAACATGCACCAAAACCATGCTAAATGGCAGAGATAGCCCCTTAAGGAATCATGGGAGTGGCTTTGTGGAGAGACCTACAGCACTGCAGTCTGGAAGGGGGCCCAGCCTCTTGTCAGCATGGTGTCACATCAGAATGTAACTGATTGTCCGCCAATTCTTGGGACCCCCGTCACTTAGTTATGCCACATTTACATTAAATCCCTGTTGCCGGGATGGATGGCAGCCACTGACAAGAGACTAGGTCGAGACAAAGCATTTTTAAGATGAAACCTTAATTTAAATATGGATTATCTGCCTCCTGACAGGGCTAAGCGGTCTCTCTCTTCCTTTCTTTTTACTGATGTCGCCGTTCATTAAAGCCATATTCCTCTGAATGTCAGTGCTTTAAAGGGCCCGGGGACTCCGCTCGGAGCACACCTAGGGCCTGCTGGTGCGCAATACCGGGGAATGGGAGCGGGTTTCCCCTGCAGCACTGCGCCACGCGAGCGAAGGGCTGTGACACTGAGGTGCCCAGGTGGCGGTGGCCTTCCAGGCGCTGTGGGAGAAGAGAGCGTATGTGTATGGGCAGGCTTCTACGGCAATCATTTCAGTCTTTTTTTTTCTTTTTTTTTTTTTCCCCTCTTCTTTCTTCATACAGATGTTAAATTTATTTCAAACCCACCTTCCATGATCGCAGCTGGCAGTGTGGTAGCAGCTATGCAAGGCCTGCATCTGGGGAACACTAACACTTTCCTCTCCTATCAATGCCTCACACATTTCCTATCACAAGTTATCAAATGTGATCCGGTAAGTGCCTCTTCTCAGTTGATCCTTCTGCCTTAGAGTTTAAGAATGAATGCCTGCTTGCTGCGCAGTAGCTAATCTGGCAGTAAATCTCGATAAAGGTCAAACCTCAGAGTGCGTTGTCTGAGGATGCTGGCTGGTGTTCGTCCCCGTTCTGTGCTGTCGTTACAGCCATTAATAAAGGGCAGTTGCAGTGCTGCAGTTTACTGATAGGAACGCCACGTCCAGCTCTGGTGTTCCTGAGAGGCGTATCTGACAGCGCAGAGGAAACCCTGAGCCGAGCTGGGATGATGGTAAAAGCCGTATTTGCTTGTAGGTAATTAAACAGCAGTCTGTGCAAAAGAGAACTATTAAAATAAAGACGAGGAAATAGTTACTGGGATTGCAATAAATGGACCTCGTGGTATCTCTGACCTTATCTTTGACCATCCTTGAGGCCTTTTATTGTGCCAAGTGGTGTGAAAAAGCCCTTCTTAAAAGAGTTCTAATGATCTAATTTGGTTTATTACGTGCTAGACCTGCACAGTAGCTGGTATTGAATTCCTTTTTGGAACAAATGCTTGTCCCACGACTTTCTGACAAGGTAGATGGTCCTCACAGGACTCTCATTTTGCCCTGCAGCTTCCAGGAGATGCACATCAGTAACTAGCGAGCAATAAACCTTTCATGAGTGAATGGGCCAGGAAGGGAGCCTACAAGGAAGACCTAAAGTCAATGATCCATGTCATAATGGTGTGTGAAGTTGGGGCAGAGTTGAGCTTTGTTTTGCAACAATGTGGAAGACCAATAAATAGATGCTTTTAAAAGGTTCCTGTGAGGTCTCCCAGTGCTGGACAATGAGACAAATAAAGACAACTCCGCGCTTAGGGCAGAATCTTTGAGATGCTGTTAAATAATTTTACACGTTAATCATCTAAATCCATAGAGAGTTTTATTAGTCCAGGTCCATCAGAACTAGTTGTGTGTAACTGGGTACTGCTGGCAGGATTGAATGATTCTGGAAAGATGAATGCATCACAATGAATTATTCACAGCAGAATATTTTACGTTAGATAAACGATGTGAAACAACTGCTGATAAATATTATGTCACAGCTTATTATTTTGATCACTTTCACAGTGCCTCAGTGTTTACTGTGTTGGTTTTGCCATTTATGTTACCGCAGCTAAAGTAGCATGGATCCAGCACTGAAATATTAGATGTTACAGGAACTTTGAATGCTGAAGTAAAATGCTGTAAATATCCCGCAGCTCAGTTTGGTATGGACATGTCATGCTTTCAGTGAGTTTGGGAACAGTGTAGGGACGTGAGCGTACGATCGGCCTCTCCTTGGCGCAAGATGGCTGAAGGAGGTACTGGGGAAAAATTCTAGGCTTGCTGTTGGTACTGACAGCATCTGACTCAAACAGAGGTAGCATTTAATCATTCCTGACAGAGCACTGAAGGAGATGCTCTCACACCTTGGAGAACAAGAGCGTGTCCTTATATGACTTATTTGATGACAGCTCTTTGTAGATATATGTTGTGTTTGTAATGGAGTAAGAGTACAGCATCTTTCACTGCCGTTAGTTTGGAAAGGGCAAATTGCTTAGTTTTGTACATAGTGCGATTCCCTTGCACATTTTCCCATAAGGCAGGCCCATGTAAGCCTACTGCTAGTATCTATTTAGCTGGCATCCACGTGAAGTTTGTTACTCCACAGTGATGGTTCGCCTTTGTCAGCCTGCATGACTGAAGCCCTTTATACTGATGCGGCTGAAACATTAAGAGAGTGCATTATAACAGCGTGGCTGACGTTCTCCCAGATTATCTGTTAGCTAGAGCAGCCGCTCTGTTGGATTTCAGGTTATATAATTACACTTTTTTACCTTTAGTCTCAAAGAAAGCTGAATCTGAAGTAAAATGGATATCACCTGATTGGAATTCCTTTATGGTTCGTGTTTATGTTGGTAGGAGTCCAATTTCCCATTTTGCCTTTGATCAGGGGTAATTAGAAGTCAGATAATCACAATTAGAAGTCTTGGGCTGTCTTCCATCATTCTATTCTTGACCCCATCATCCAAACAGATGGAATTTTACCTGACATTCATTTCCAGGCCAGAAATTTGCTGAACTAGATTGGATTGGGTTTCCATGCTGTCTGTTAGCGCATTGGAATTCGTCTCCTGCCTGCCCCTACTCAGAGGCACCTTCAGACATGTGCTTGTTATCCAGAGCGGGTCAGGCAGTAACAAAGGACTTCCGAGCGGCTTCTTTTTTGTTGTTGTTGTTTGTTTCCTTTAGTATCTGACCCTGGAGCATGATCATGTCTGCTGTGTGTGTTAAAGGTATTTGACCACATCAGTTAAGCTAGCAAGTCTTCTTTTTTTTTTTTTTTCTACTGAGGGTCTTAATTAATCCAGGAAGGGTTTATGACCTTGAACAAACTGTGGGCATTGAAAATTTGGGTAGCGAAGCAGAAAGGTTGTTGGGAGAAGTTATCAGAATAATACACAAGTTTAGTGTTTGCTTTCCAGCACTGAGAAGTACTGCGAATGAAAACGAGCTTTTATGAGGTTGTTCAGGGTGAATTTTGTATTTTGCAGTTATTTTTGCTAGCCCTAAGATATTCCTGCCAGCAAACCGCTCATCTGCTAACTAACTGAGCAATACATGCTTTGAAACTAAATGCCCAACGCTTAAAATACCATCCATCACCTGCAGCAGAAGATTGCCATTCATAAAAATTGTCAGGATAATGCTTTACAGCATCTTACGCAGTTCTGACATGCTGCGCTGTGAGACTTGCACAGGAATTAAAAATATCTGTGGTCACAAATAACCTTGAAATGATGTAGTTCCATGTATTAATTGGCAGCTGAACTCCGGGGAGAAGAATAGGTATTTATCCAAATCCTTTTGAACGGTTTGAGTTTTCAGAACTCGGACGTGCTATATGCAAATAGCAACATTAAAAACAAAAACAGGATTTGCTTTGCTCTGAAAATAAATTGGCTTCAGTTTGGAACCCCGGGCATAGTACCTTGTTATAACAGAAATATCTGAAAAAGTGCCTGGATTTGTAAAAGTGAAAATCCCCAAACTGCTATTCACGTACCGCTGAATACGTGTAATTCCAAGTGTGACTGAGGTACGTGCCGCAGGACGGGCGAGCAGCAGCCGCAGAGACAGGATTGATCTGTCATATCTCAGGAAGGGGTGAGGGGCTTCACGGGGAACTTAGTGGGAAGGCCAGAGGAATGCAGGAGCCAAAGGCATCATGACTTCAGGATATGAGGCGTTTCTTTTTGTCATTTAAAACGCTGTGTGTCTCTGTCAAGAGGAAATATTACACTAGGGTTTAAACCAAGAAAGGTCATAGGTTATGTGTTTTCAGTGAGCTGTAACTGATGGTCTGATCTGCTTAGAGGTAGGATTAACCTCCCTCTCTCTCAGAAAGGCCTCGCAGAGAATTGTTTGCTTGGGTTTCTAATCTTATTTTACCCCAAATGCCATGTGCCCTTATTGGTGGCAGAGGAGATTCTTGTGGTAGTGGAATCAGTGAAAAGCTGGTAGATCACACAAGAAGCCTCTGAATGAAGGCAGAATTGAAACTGGGAAATAAAGAAAACAGCAGGCAGGTCACCCTCTCAGGAAAACAACATTCATTCTCAGTCATGCACATCCTAACACTTTTGACGGCAATTTATCATGGAAGACTGGGTTCACCGCAAGGGCTAACACATGTCATAGGTTAAATCAGAAAAGGCAGTACTGAAAGGAAACTTCAAAGTCCTTCAGACACAGAGTTAAATATGTTGGGAAAAAGCTTACGATATTTGTTGTATAGATAAGAGTAAACAGCACGCTGGAGGAACTTTGGCAAAACAGTGGGATTGTTGTGCCTGTTGAGGCACCAGTTCTGTGCCCTTGCAGTGGATGTGCGTGACTCTGAAGAATGCAGCCGTAGCTCGCAGGAGGTCGGACAGGTTGAGCTGACAGGCCTTCTCCAAATGGAATTGCTGCACATCAATAGGTAGACTTTGGATGTGCCCGCTCGGGGTTTGCTCAATGGCTGGGGAAGTTCCCCTTTCCCACAGTAGACCTGGTCCTGCTGGGCGCTTGCTGCTCTACATTCAAACCGCAGCAGGTGCACAGTACAGCCATGGCACCTTTCGGAGCGGGCATACAGCTGCAGACATGGGCTGTGAAGCTGGGGAAAGAGCTCCCACTCTGAGCTGTCAGGGTGGATGCAGTAGCAAACTGAAAGCGTGGCAGCACCTAAATGATGCTTCTAAAAGATCTCTGCGCTTTGGGGTCATGCAGGTGGTTACGTTTCTCTGTTCAGATGCTTTCTGAGTTAGAAATCAGTTAGCTAGCCTGAGCTGCCCACTAACTGCAGATAGTAGCAGCTGGCAGGCAGCTTCAGCTGTGTGTTATCTAAGCATGCCACTTTTATTGAAGAGCTTTCTCTGCCAAGGTCCTGCCAGGTTGGCTACTGCCCGTGTTACTGCAGGAGCGTGCACCACATCCACGGAGCTGTGTGTGCTGACACAAGGAGCAAAGTGACAGTTGTTGTCAGAGGAGCACGTGTGGAGCTGCTCCCTGAGGCTGTTAAATGGAAGATGGCAGGAGTTACTGCTGAAGGCTGGAGCCAGTTAGCATCCTGCAGCGGTTTGGTTACCTCATCCAATCCTTGCACTGTTCAGCACTGCTCTTCCTGCACTCCCAGATAACTTGACTGTATTTCTCGTGGCGTTTCAAGAAATGGTATTTTGCCTGTGATGTTGGTGTTTTTCTAAAGAACCCTGGGTCTTTTTTCTCCTCCCGCTCAATCTTCCCTAGGATTGTTTACGAGCCTGCCAAGAACAGATTGAATCCCTCCTCGAATCCAGTCTACGCCAGGCACAGCAGCACAACGTATCTTCAGAAACAAAGACTGTAGAGGACGAAGCAGACCTTTCCTGCACACCCACTGACGTGCGAGATGTGAACATTTAAGAGGACTTCTTCTAATGGGTTTGCTTGGCAAGAGAAGCAGACAAAGAAAGGGCATCTGAGAAGGAATCAGCATCGGGATCTCCCCCCCAGAAACCCTTTTCTCCAGGACATTTTTATACCAGAAGGGAAAACCAGTCTTGTTATATTTTTTCTTGCTCTGTCTCCCTTCCATCTGTGACTTCAAACAAACAAATAAACAAAAAATACCCCAAAAACTGTCTTAAAAAAGGAAAAAAAATAGTATTTGCATTGCCCCCAGGGGTTTGTGCTACAAAAATAGAGGATTTTATACAATAATAATCAACTAGTTTTTATATTAAAGTGTTCTTGTCTGTATGTTGTAAAAATAGGCATTAACACACAAAATGTCTCCAGGGGAGGTATTAGATTTGATTTCCTACATATAAAACCAACCAACCAACCAACCAACCATTTTTAAAGTAGAAGAGGGTTTTTTTAGATAGTAAATGAAATATTCTTTTTTTTTTTTCCTTAAAAAGCATAACTTTAACGCAGTTCTAGGCTTTTCTGTATCTTGCTTGCTTATGCATTTAGTCACTTTATAATTCATCTGTAAATGTTTATTTTATTTCCTTAGGTTTTTTTTTTCTCCTCTTCACCTTATAAATGGTTAACGTAACCCATAAGTTAGTGTATGTTAGTATACAGCATTATTATATGTTAATCTTTTTTTTTTTCGTGCCTGTGGATTGCCTGTGCATTTGTAGGGTTCCAGCTTAGCGTTGTTGGGAAAGGCCAATGTACTACTCATACGATACTCTATTATAAAGAGAAACCGAAATAGTGACATAATATATTATATTTTTGTAATCTTCATATTTTTGTAGTTACCTGTGTAAAAATGCTGGTCTGACCCCACAGATATTCAGCCTAATGATGGTCAGGTTCAATCCACAGTTTAGTCTTTTTTTTGTTGTTGTTGTTTGTTTGTAATATTCTAAAACCATTCCATTCAAAGCACTTTCAGTCCATTAGATATAGGAAATACATTCTTTTATTGTGTGGGAATTGTTTTTGTTCTTGGTTTTTTTTTTTTTTTTTTTTTTTTAATGGAATGGTTTGGAAATATATTAAGTGCTTGTTCGCAAACTCAGAATTGCAAAGCAAGTGCATTTAACTATGGTGTTAGAGGAAAGGTGAATTTTTTTTGTCCGAAGGTTGTGTTCCAGTGAGAGAAATCGCATTCACAAATTGCCAGGATATCTTCCTATCCTTTTCTATAGAAAAGTTGAAGTTTAGAAATCCTTTGGTGCCAACACACGGTTATAAATTAGGGGCCTTAAAGGTTCACGTATAGGACGCGTAGTTTAAGGACTGTCTCTAGATGTTTTACAACTGAAGGTTTTTAAACACTAAAATATATAATTTATAGTTAAGGCTAAAAAAGAATATTTATTGCAGAGGATGTTCGTAAGGCCAGTATGATTTGTAAAGTAATGCAATCGCCCCTCATGGAAAAAAAGGAATCGTTCTACCCTTCGTGTCGCAGTTTTAACACAGCTTATTAAAGAAGAAGGACACGCTTCAGAGAACAAACCCAAAACCAAGCAGTCTATTTGGCCCCTCAGACATTTTCAATAGCAGGCTAACCATGAAAAAACGCCATAGTTAATAGATATGAAAATTGGAGTACTTGAAAGAAGTTCTTATTCCAGTATATGCCCCGTTGTTGTTTTTTTTATTTAGCTACAAATAGAAAATTTGCACATCTTGGCTATGTATCTTTTTATTATTATTTTAGGAAGTAGCTGAAGGGACGTGGACATAGCTGTTGAAGTTGACGCTCGAGGAGAATGTGATGGTGAAATGTATGTGAGAAAACTGCCGCTAAGGTGTTGATTGTACAAACAATACA